>VMDR010022697.1:0-16044 GCA_007922815.1 Macrotus californicus | reverse complement strand
GCTGATCAAATATTACACAGTTACTAAAATTCATGCTGAAGAACAAAAATATACTTAATAGTAAGACAATATAAAATATTATCTTGATTATGTCAATAAAAATACTACATGAGACATATGCATGGGAAAATATTTAAAGGGATATGTGCCCAAATATGAACAGTGTTTATCCCTATCTCTAAGTAGTGGGTTATAAGTGATTCATTTTGTCAGAGTTTAGCATTGCACCTACAGATTGGGCAGTGTCTAAGAACATGTCTTTGTTGATTGCTTTGTTTGATTGCTATTGTAGGAGACAATAATGGCTTTTTACCCCACATCCATTTCCCTTTCTCTCCTTCCTGGAAACTCCAATTTTATTGATTTTATTTAGGTGTCCACATTCTTCGAAGAAGCCTTATGGTTTGGGGAGGCTAGTCCCAGTCCCAGTCCCATTCCCAGCAATAATTCCTGATTGGATCAAAGGCTTAGGCTCCAAACCAATGATTTTCAACCTTTTTCATTTCATGATACACATAAACTAGTTACTAAAATTCTGCAGTGCACCAAAAAAGATAATTTTTGCCAATCTGACAAAAAATGGGTATAATTTTGATTCATTCACACTGGATGGCTATTGTTCTGTTGGCTGTTGTCATTTTTTTATTCGACAATCTAAGGGAAAAGAGGTCAGTGCTCCTGACTAAATAGTCAAGAAATGTATGTTTTAAAAATTCTTGCAGCACAGTGGTGTGCCTCTTGTGGCACACTGGTTGAAAATCACTGCTCTAAGCTAATCTTAGTTATACCAGTCCCCTTTAAAGGTAGGTATGTGATCTAGTATTAGTCTGAAATATGAGAGGTATACAGGAAGGAGGGATGGCTTCTAAGCAAATTTTTTCTACTTGTGGTTGTTATGTCCAGATGGGAAACCTAAAATTGCCAAAGTCACCTTGGATCATGAAGAGAACCAGCCTTAGAATGAGGTGGTCACTGATGATGGCAGAGTGGAGAGTTGGGAAGCATGTAGGTCTTTGATGATACCTTTAAGCTATTGATTCTACTATTCTCAGAGACTCCTTATTTCTTGACTTTTTCGTTGTGGGATAATAAATTTCCTCACTCCTCAAGTTTATCTGAATCGACACTTTTGTATCTTTCAGCAAAAGGCATCCTGATGATATAGTACATGCTAGAAAAAATGGAATTTGGAAATTTTCCTGTGGAGAATTTTATTGTAGCTTAACTTCCAGGAAGAAGGAGGGAAAAATTAGGACCCAAAGGTTGTCCAAAACAGAATAGGGTCTCCTAGAATTTCAGGTACTGAGGAATTGATAAAAATATGTTTTGGTGATATCTTCTTTGATCATAACATGATAAAAGGAACTAAAGTTTTATTCTCCATCTAATTAAATAACTGTTTCATATTTTTAAAGTTTTTCTTTCAGATAAAACTTGATTTTTGTTTGACAAAAATGTTCAAAGCAAATATAATTTTTGATTTCCAAAATTTAAAAGTAACTCACTAATTATTATCTCAAATTTTACTCTTTTCCAAATCTTCTAATACACTTGTTTTTGTTTTAAGATTTTATCTTTATTTATTTTTAGAGAGAAGGGAAGGGAAGGAGGAAGAGAGGGAGAGAAACATCACTGTGTGGCTGCACCCTGCACATCCCCAAATGGGGACCTGGCCCACAGCCCAGGCATGTGCCCTGACTGAGAATTGAACCTGTGTGGACCCTTTGGTTCGCAGGCCAGCACTCAGCCCACTGGGCTACACCAGTCAGAGCCCAGCACTTGTGTTTTTGAAGCACACCATTGGGAAACTATTCGAAATGATAAAATTTTACCTTCAGGCAGCTAAATCTTTGAAATAATCACATTGTGAGTCATGAACATAATTTGCTCATGAAATTTATATAGAAATAGATCATTTTCTAGAAATCTATCAAAACAAGATGAAAACTGATTATTTGGTTAAAAGTTTTAGAGGAATGGTTCAACATTAATACCTTCTTGATTTATTTTATTACTAGAAAAATCAGTGATGTGAGCTTATCTTAACTTCTTTTCATTTGATATTCCTTAGTTTCTATTGCCTTTTTTGATAGCTGTTAGTATCAGTTACTGATAATTCCTTTTTATCATTCACAAAATACAGCTTGAGACCTTTGCTTAGAAAGGAAGGCTCAGGCATTAATGAACAAGTTAATTATTTCAAAGTTGGGTTCTCTACTCATATGAGTTTTCAGCCATTGATTTTAACTACAGTAATTACTCTATGTCTTTTTTGATTAATTTGTTGGCTACTCATTTTAAAACCTGTCTTTATTTCATAACTAGTGACATTAAAGTTTAGCATTTGAAAATTTCAATGTTTCTGGGCAATGTTCCTGGACTTGGCTTAATTTTTGAAATTTAAAACCATTGGTCAATGATCAGAGGTCTCTGAGGTGGTCCTATATGATACTTCTTGACTTTTGCCCATAAGACACACCTGACCCTTCTATCAGTTGTACACTCATTCATTGTAGCTTCACTCTTCTCTCTCCACCTAGCAAGTGGAGCTTTATAGGCACTACCTGCAATCCACAAACAGATCATTAGGCAATATTAGCATTTTTTTTAATAAACAACAAATTACTGGAACATTCCTCCTGTCACATCATCACACTGACATCGAATGATGCCTCATGACTCCCAGTGAAAAACATTGCTATGTCTTGCAGTACATTGGGAAACAAAAAAGAAAAGACAAAAAAAATGAAGTCATCCCCCTCATATTACAGAATAAGCCTTGTTGGGACAGTAACTTAACCTCTCTATGCCTCAGTTCTGCTTACATGCAAAATGAAAACTACAAGTTCTCATGAAAGTATTTGTAAATTTAATGTTATTGTTTTGAGAGCTTCCATTCAATAAGAATGGGCCTGGAAAAACAGGGAGAGAAGCCAATATGGAGGCCTACAATCAATGGCTGAGGAGCTGGATTTTTATATATGGAGACTTATAAAGATTTTTGAACAGGGTAGTAGTATAGTCATTCATAGTATCTGTGTCTTAGGAGGAACACTGGCAGCAGTGTGTAAAATGGAGGAAAGCGATATGGAAGTAAGAAAAATTAAGAGAATATTGCAAAGATCCAGAGGAGAGATTCTGAGGGTAATTGCTGTAGAATGGTGTTGGGAGGAACAGGACCGATTTAAGAAGTAAGCAGATAATCAATTACAGAAGCAATAAGATATGTTTACTAGGTGGTGTGATGAGGGAGGGGCAGGGTTGGAATAGGACTTTGAGGTTTCTGGCCTGAACATCTAAAGATGCCATTAATTGAATGGAAGCACAGGATTGCGTGTATGTATAGGTAAAGTGGTCTGATGTTAAGGAATTGTTTTGCCTTGCTGTTTGAAGTGACTGTAGACACCCGTGTGGTGCTACACTGCTGGACAGTTAAAGTAGGTCTGGGACATTTCTTGGTATTTCTTGGTAAAGGAAAGCAATACTCTTGTAATGCCAACAGCTCATTTTTATAGTGCTCAACCACTAGTGCCCTTAACTTTCAGGTACTTATTACCTCGCCAGCAGTAAAAGCTTGATTATAGCCTGATTGCTGACTGTGTGAAGGCCCTTGATTCCCGCAAGTACTCCAGCAAAATATTAATTGTGATTAATTATCCTGTGGTACAATACAAAGATTAGATGATTTATTGTGGCTTCCGGAAGGCGCTTGGCTTGGTTTTTCTCTGCAGCCGTCATGCCGAGGGAACTGGACAGCTCCCGGTGTGGTGGTAAGCTCCTCTGCCTCAGAGCGGGCCTGTTGCGAGACGCGCCCTAGCGTGAGTCCCGGCCTCCTGGCCTTCTGACTTGGGTGCGTCGACCTTGGACACAGGGCCCCTCCTACCTTCTTCTGGCTCACGGACCCCAGCCCCCTGCGTCCAGGCGGGGGCGGGGCTGCTCCGAGGCCCCGCCCCCGCCCGCTGCCTCTAGGTTCCCCGGTCCGGTGCGCGCCTGCGCTGGCCCTCGCCTTGGAGCAGCCATGATGGTGGGTGTTCTCTAGCAGCGCCGAACCCTGGGCGCGCGGTGGGGGCGGTGGGCGTGGGGCGGGCATGGGGGGCCCCCACCGGCCTGGCACTAATGTCTCCCTTTGTGTCTTCCTCACTCCATCCTCTCCCCGGGCGCCGGGCCCCGTTGATCCCGCAGGAAGGCCTGGACGACGGCCCCGACTTCCTCTCGGACGAGGACCGAGGAGTAAGTTCTGCCTCCTAGCTTGTGGGATCCTCCCTCCCGGTCTTGGCCTTGGGGTGTGATGTGCGGGAGGGCCTCGGCAGCGTTGCACCCGTTCCCGCAGGCCTCCTTTCGGTTTCCTCACCGCACCGCGCCCCGCCCTCCTGCAGGCCTTCCTCCTCTGGGGACCCGCAGCCGCTCTCTAGTCCCCCACCCCAGCTCGGACGCTGCGGTGGAATTCCTCCCCTTCCCGGGCTGGGGTGCAGGTGGGGAAGTGGAATCTGGAACCTTCTCCCTTAGCCACTCCGAGGGCTATGAAAACCCATCCTCAGACCTTCCGGGCGGCACCCTCAATTTCCCCTGTGGCTCTCAAACCCGCTCCCGCCTACCCTTCGTTCTCTCTGTAACATAATAGCTCAGGTTTGTTCTAAATTATTCTTTGCGAGAGATATTACAGTCACCGAATCTTAACTCTTCTCCAGTGTCCTACCAGATTTTGCCAAGTGCTTATAGCCCACAGTATGTAGCCCACATTGCTTTTCTTAATGTCCAAAATATACACCTTTTGCAGAGTTACCTTGGTGTTATTCTGAGGCGAAGTGCATTCTATTGCAGAAAGGATCTTCAGGGCTCCGATTTCTGCCCCCCACTCTTTCCCCCCATTTGCCTTGGCTTGAAGGGTGGTAATCTTTCTAGTGCCTTGTACAAGTCAACACTTGAAAAATATTGGTATATGATGATTGCAGCTCAGCACAGTTCCGTGATTCCCTCACATTTAATAGCCTGCACTTTAGTTTTCCATTTTGCTTTTACTTATTCATCTTAGGTAATGTGAGAGACACATCTATTAGTTGATTTTTGGCAGATGATAAATATTCTTTTAGAATACTATTTTTTTAATAAGACATAAGGTAGTATTCGCTAATGACCTTTATAAAGCTTTCAAATGGTAAGACAGATGCAGAGGGTGCTGCACACTTTTACTTGATAAATGATGAATTAATAAATTTCTCAGTTTACCCAAAAGCATCATTTAAAATTTTTAGTTAGTGCAAAAACATCATATAGGATTTGTGGTTATTTCTAAAAGTTGTAATTTCTGATTAATTTTAAAATGTGTGTGTAAAAGTGTATTTGTATCTTCTGGGATAAGACAGTAGACTTGCAGATTGTATTTTGAATTTTAAATAGGGGAAACCAGCAGAGTTCTTTAGTGAAAGGAAACTGATTATAGCACAAATAGTTTCCTAAATATAAAGCATATGACCTTTTTTTATTTTTTTAATCCTCTTCAATGATATGTTTTTATTGATTTGAGAGAGAGAGAGAAACATTAACCAGTGGCCTCCTGTATGGGCCCTGACTGGGATCAGACCCCTACAATCTTGGAGTGCAGGAGGATGCTCCAACCAACTGAGCCCCCCAGCCAGGGCTGGCCTTTTCTTTTTTTAGATAACAACTGTGTCTTATTTTTTTGGTCTACCCAGAAACAGGATTTGCTCCCTTGTAAAAATCTGACTAATGTTCAGTAAAAGTAGTAATTTTTTAGTATTTATGTTGATGTAGAGTATTTTCCAGTGAACATTTGTGTTCCTGGCTTTATGCCTTTGGTAAAAATTGACTTAGGAAACTGGAACCATTTAAGTAATGTGTGCAAAAATGTTTTTCATGTATTGTAAAATTAAAGGGAGAGGAGGGCAAAGAACATGCCTGACCAAGAGGTTCTTGTAGTTGAAAGTTTTAATGCAAAAATGGAAAACAAATAACCATATATTAGAAAGCATTTAGAAGGCCATGATGAATATGGATACATGTCCATATCTTATTTTTGTCCTGTGGAACAGGGTGAATCATAATAATTCTAGCTGGGCACTGTCTAAGCGTTTTTTCATTATATTGTCTCATCATCCTTGTGAAGATTTTTGTATTCTTGTTTTATAGATGAGAAATCTGAACCTCAAAGAAAGTAAGCCTCAGGTCACATGGCCAGTGTAGGAGTAGGAGAGGTGGACTTCAAACCTATGTTTCTTTTTTTATTTTTTAAAAATCTTATTTATTTATTTTTAGGGAGAGGGGAAGGGAAAAGGGAGAGAGACATCAATGTGTGGTTGCCTCTTGAGCATCCCTTACTGGGGACCTGACCGCAACCCAGGCATGTGCCCTGACTGGGAATTGAACCTGTGACCAACCCTTTGGTTCGCAGGCCAGCACTCAGTCCACTGAGCCACAGCAGCCAGGCTCAAACCTATGTTTCTGACATCAGCCAGTGCATGTATTTCTCAAAGTGGCCTTGAAACACTTGCATCAGGATCACTTTGGGTATTAGAAAAACAAGTTTCTGGCCCTGGGCCCTAGTCAGTAGGTCTCTTCAAGGAGGAGGTGGACAGAAGACTGCTTTTAAACAAGAACCCAAGAAGACTCTGCTGTGCACTGAGTTTGGTTACAGCTGCACAGAGTTACCTGCTGTTTCCTCATTTCAGGAATGGGAATAGCTAGCCCTTTAAATTTCCTTGTATTGTGCTTGTTCTGATAGAAATAGATTGCCATAATGAGAACTTTGAGATACTGCACTTATAGTTTAGATTACCTTGGTCAGCCTTTTAACAGAGTCTTGATAGAGAAAAAGCATGAAGTGCACATTTGATATGAATTGCAGAGGGAACATTACAGATTCAAAACTATTAATATAAGCATTTCATACAGAGCAGCAAGTAAGCAGAATTAAAGTCAATATGTTTAAATACATTTTTGAGCAGCTTTAGATTTTCATCATGATATTTGAGATAGAAGAGAATCTTACAGCCTTAAGAAAATACTGTTTTGTGAGAAACTTAAAAGACAGACTTTAAGAATGCACAATATTGAAAATTATTGGCTGCTTTCTAATTTCTTCAGCCATACCTTTACATAATAGGGTATTTTTTCCCAAATAAGTAAATATTATTTAGTAAACAAATGAGCCCTTTGACCTGGACACATTTGCTCTGATGTGCTTCTTAAATAAGAGCAATGGGTGCCAGCGTGATGTCATGATTCTCTTAGCATTTGATTTCAATTTAAATATATTTATTGTTTCAAAATTACTTCAGGTAGAGTAGCCACACCCTTCCTGGACTCCTGGCCTTGTTCCTTCCTCTGTATTCCTTATCTTCATAATGTCATAATTTTCAAGTCGTGTGAGCAAAAATTCTCAGAATCAGCCCTGGCTGGTGTGGCTCAGCAGATTGAGTGCCGGCCTGTGAACCAAAGGGTCCCCGGTTTGATTCCGGTCAGGGCCCATGCCTGGGTTTCGGCTCAAGAGACAACCACACGTTGATGTTTCTCTCCCTCTCTTCTGCTCTCTCTAAAAATAAATAAAATCTTAAAAAAAAAAAAGCCAGAGAATCATGTCCTCCATCCCTGTATCAGAACGTGCACTGAGGCACCTCAGAAATGTCATGTGTCCTGCCTTTCACTGGCATGGTCCCAGTTAAGGTCCTTACCTGTCATTGGTTGGTGTCCAGTCTTAATACTTTCCAACCCAATATGATATGGTTTGCAAATCATATAGCACCACTAGCCCAAAGTACTTAATGGACCCAATTCTCTTTGCAACAAGGTCCAAATTCCCTAGGCTAGGATTAAACACCATTCATAACCCTTTCAAGGCTGACTTCATTTCTCAGTATTTTCCCCAGACACACACTCTAGGCATACTCTAGTCTACTTGTCACTGCCCAAGCACCTCTTTCTGCACTTTTTCATCTGCCTTATGCATGCTTTTCAGTGTTGTGGAGTGCTTTATTTTTTTTGTCACTCTTTTTTTTCCACTTGAAATTTGACTTATCTTTCAAGACTTGGCCTAGATGTTTGCGTTTTCTTTTGTACCTGTACAGCATTCAGCTTGAACATATTGCACACTTATTGGTAGCTATTTCAGATAAAAACGTGACAGATTCTGTGGGCAGAGGAAAATTCTTGTCTTGAGACCATCACAGTGTAATGAGGGACTTAAGTGCAGTCGGAGCACAAAGGAGAGAGGGCTTAACTTTGTTGGAGGCGGAATAGTGAAGGTAAAATGATAACTACACACTGATAAAAAAACATTTACTGCATGCCAGGGACCTTCCGTATATTCTCATCCCTGCAAAGTAGCTGCTACTATTATTCCTACTTTGGAAAGGAAAACTGGGGTTAGCAGAGATTAGCTTGCCCAAGATCACATAGCCAGTACAAACTGGAATCAAACTCAGGCATTCCAAGTCTAAGTCTTGGGTTCTTAACCACTGTGCTGTAACCTAAAGGAGCAAAGCCTTAAATTTTGATCAGGAATTTTGTGGGTTTACATGTTTGCCTGCAGAAAGGATAGCATGTGTAGATAATTTGGTCCTACCTGGAGCAGTTCTTACCGGAAGCAGGGTAAATATGAATACTGTATAGAGTATAAAGTGCATAATAATAAAGGCTCCAGGCAGTGGAGACCTTCTGAAGTATTTTAACCTGGAAAGACTTATGCCCAGGTGAAATTAGCGTTGTAAATTACTCTGATGTTGGGGATGGATTGATTCTTCCTTTTAGAAACTGGAGAAACCAGTCAGTAAGTATTGCAACAGTCCAGATGAGCTAGAACTAAGGCAGTAGAAGAGGGGATGGAGGGGACATAGCAAAGAGATGTTTAGGAGATAGACTTGATGGGGTATAATGACTGAATGAATACATGGGCTGGGCACAGGAGGAGGAGAAAATGAGGGATGTGGAAGAGCAGAGTTAGAAGGTAGATAATAAGTTTGGTTTCAGGTATGCTGACTTTCAAGTACCTATGAGGCATCTTATCTCTTCCCTGCTAAACTAGAATGTCAGGTCTGTAAGGGTGAGGAGTGTGTCTTTTCATTGCTCTATCCCTAGCACTTAGGATAGTGGCTGGCACATTGAAGGCATTCAGTTTAATTGAATACACCCAGGTGGATATGTCTAGTTGGTAACTTGATATTGTGAGTAGGAACTTAGAATATGAGTTCTGAGTTGAAGATATAAATTCAGGAGTTACAGTCAAGAATAGCTGAGATTTCCAAGGCTAGATAGCACCCGGGGAAACCAACATTTAAGGCCCAAGGGGGAAAAATGGACTGGTTGGCGGGACTGAAGAACGTAGGAGCAGAATGAGAGGAGTCCCCAGAAGTTAAGAGAGTTGTAAGGGAGTGGCCAGAGTGATCACCAGAGCAGAATACTGCAGAGAGGTCAAGAAGACTGAAGAAAAACTGGATTTGGAAATTAGGTACTCACTATGTGAGGGTTTTGTGAGGTCAAGGCTACCTTGGAAGAGAAGTGTATGCAGCAGACAGAAAGATTACATGCTCAGGTGGACAGGCATTTCAGCCTTCCACGGGACACCACTTCTGGGAATGTGGAGATGAGGCTAGATTTAGTTGTAGAAAGGTTTATTGATGCGTTTGAGGGAAAAACAGCTGCTAGTGTTTATTTCTTTGGGGTGTGGGAAGCAAGGTCACTTGTGGAGCATGGGGATGGAAATGTAAAGGGTTGAGGTGGTAAAAGTTTGGAGTAGTTGCTAAAGGGAGTCAGAAGGGGAGCTGGGGCGGGGAGTGGTGGGAAAATGGAGACAACTGTACTTGAACAACAATTTTAAAAAGTTAAGGAAAAAAGAGCTAAGCAGATCTGCTCTGGATTGTTGAGTGGTTTTAAGAGCCTAATGTAATTTGGAGACAATTAGTTTTAGTATAAACAATTACGACTTTTCTCTAGCCATACTCAGCAGCTCAAAAAGAAAACGTTAATGGTCAACTAATCCTGAGTGTGGGAATTTGCCAGCCAAGTATGCCAAAAGAGCAATGTGAGTTGATAGGACTAGTAAGGAAGGTGATGCAGTGACGTGGGTGGACTGGAAAAGGAGGGAAGCAGCAAGGGGGTTAACAGACTGGAAGTACATGGAAAGGTCACAGGACTAGAGGGATTGATGAGGTCAAATTATACACATAGTGGAAGTGGTGAGGGGTATTTTATTACATAATACTGTCTTCCTCACTACAAATAGCTTTCTTGAAGGCAACTTTTTTTTTACCTTACACCCTCCACAATGCCTAGGACAGTTGTTTGCAAATAACTGCTAAAAAAATTATTGAATAAAGTCTCATTAGTATATTGTCTGAAGAGTAAAGGGTTACATTTATACTGTCAGTAATATAACTTTGACCTGGAGGGAATGCATAGCTAGAACCATTAGCACTACCCTAGTCACGTTCTATTGTTTCTGGTGTGGTCCATGAGAGGAAAGCGTTGCAAACGCCGGCTGGGACTGTTCTGTGGCCGCCTTCAGCTTCTCAAAATGTAAGAGCAAAGTTGATGGTGGAGTTGATCCTAAACGTGGGAATTTGCGAGTCAGTTACGACAAAAGAGCAATGGGAGTTGATGAAACCAGCAAGAAAGACATTGGAGGGACTTATCATGTGACCCTAGAAAGTTTTATTGTACCTGGTGTGGAGTGTGAGTGAAAATCTGGTTGCAAATACCAGTTTCCAGAAAATGTGTGTGTAATCAACATTGATTTGACCGCTGGGTGTACAGAAGATAGAGTAACAATGTGAATGATATATCACAGGACTTCAGAAATCATAACTGCACTAGGAGTAAGTACGGGACCTGAAATGGTGAACTTAGTGGAATTTACTTCTGTCTGTCTCATGGATTTTTAATTGATTGTATCATTACCTGAAAATACTTTCTTAGCCTTGTTATGGTTACCCCATTTTCTTTCTACTCGTCCTTTCCATTCAGCAAATATTCGTTGAGGGCTCTCCCTGGGAATATAGCAATGAACAAAACAAACAAAAATCTGTGTCCTCATAGAACTGGCATTCTAGTGAGGGAAGACCATTAAAAAAGCAATAAATAAAATGTAATAGATGGTGAACAAGTGCTGTGAAGAATTGAGGGAGGGCTAGGGATTGTTGGGGAGAGGAGCGTGAGTAGCAGTATTAGATAGGGTCGCCAGGCAAAGCCTTCATGAGGTGACATTTCAGTGAAGACTGGAAGGAAATGAGGGAGTGAGCCATGCAGATAGGTATCTGGGGGCAGAATGTTCCGGGTAGAGGGAACAGTAAGTGCAAAGACTGCTGAGGTGGCAGCATGTCTGTGAGTTCAAGGAGGAATAGCCGCTTAGCCTGAGCCCGTGTGGGACGCAGAGAGTCGCTGTGAGCACTTTGGCTTTTCTCCAAGCAGGAACCTTTTAGATTTTGAGCAGATGAAAAATTCCTAGTTTAATGGATTGTTCGGGTGGCTCTATAAGGGGTAGGTTGAAGGGGGAAAAGGGCAGAAGCAAGAGATTAATTGGGAGGCTGTTGTAATAGTTATTTTTCTTCATTTTTTCCTCTGTCATCCATCCATCTTTATATATTTGCTTTTCTGGCAAGAGATAAACTAATTTTAGGAATGATTCTTAGGTCGATACTTTATTTTTTATTTTTTTTGTAAATTAAAGATTTTATTTATTTATTTTTAGAGAGAGGGGAAGGGAGGGAGAGAGACAGCAATGTGTCAATATGTGTGAGAAATACATCCCCTGGTTGCCTCTCACATCCCCCAGCTGTGGACCTGGCCTGCAACCCAGGCACGTGCCCTGAGTGGGAATGGAACTAGCAGCCTTTCAGTTTGTAGGCCGGTGCTCAATCCACTGAGCCACTCCAGCCAGGGCCTAAGGTAGATCCTTTATAGTCAATGAGTCAGTGTAGTAAGCTAGTAGTGAATGTCTTCTTTACTAAATAAATACATGGAGAGAATTATTCTATTGACAATAGGGTGGTGTCTTTAAGTTATTTTTCTAATGATACTGTATTTGTGTTGCTTAATCCATTTTCTCTTCTAGTTTTTGTCTCTTTCTTTAATCCTCATCCAAGGACATTTTTTCATTGCTTTTAGAGAGAGAGAGGAAAACATCGATGTGAGAGAGAAACATCAATCGGTTGCCTCTTGTAGCTTCGCCCACCGGGGATTGAACTTGCAACCTAGTCATGTGCCCTGACTGGAAATTGAACCCACAACCTTTTGGTGTATGGGCCGACACTCCACACTGAGCCACACTGGCCAGGGCTAGTCTTTCTCTTGACCTTGACACAAGTGTTTAACCTAGTTGGTCTCTGGCAAAAGAAAGTACAATGTTCATTGGCCCAGATAAGGATTAAATCAGTGAATGTAGTCTAATTAGAATTTCCTCAAACTGACCTCACTAGTTACAGAAAGTTAATTAAATATTGGTGAATCACAAGTTCTTTGCTTTGATTTTTGTTTTTCCCCCTAAAAAAAATGCTCTGTGCCCTGACTGGTGAGCCTCAGAGGATTGAGTGCTGGCCTGCAAGCCAAAAAGGTTGCTGGTTCGATTCCTAGTCGGGGCACATGCCTGGGATGCAGGCTGGGTCCCAGGTGGGAGGTGGGCAAGAGGCAACCAACTGATGCTTTTCTCGCACGTCTATGTTTCAAAAGAAAAAAGCGCTCTAAAATTACTGACTTTTCTTTAAACAGAAGAAAATCTGCTATAATTAACACTAAATATACAACATTTTATCAAATCTAGGGTATAATCGATTGGAGGATATATTTTCTTTTGTACCACTAAGGGGAAAAAAGCCAGTTAAACCGTAATTTGTATCAGTTGCAAGGCATTTCTATTTCAGATATGTTCAAATGCGACAAATATGCATCTAAAAGAAATAAAACAGCAGGTTTAGCTTTTAGTGAAATTTTTGTATTGATGTGGAGATTATTTCATTATATTGGCTGGCTTTATAACTCCTTTTCATAAATCCCCAAATCCTTAATCTAATCTCACCTGCAATAGTCCTTTTTTTACCAAATAAGGTATCATTCACAGGTTCCAAGGATTTGTATGTGGATATTTTGGGGAGAATATGAGTAAATAGAAAAAAGAAAACAGTTTTCCTTAACTAGAATTATGGTAATGGGTTGGAGAAAAGGTACGAAGGACAGTATGAAGACCTAAATAAGACTAAACAGAAGCAAGAACACCAAAAAAACAAAGTATTCTCTAATGTTTCCAGTATTGGAGAGCCAATGAGATAAATGGAAAATGAAAAAGAACACTTCTTTGTAATTCCAGCCAACTTTTTATTTCATTTCTTTTGTCAGACTGGACTACATGTAGCAGTGAGTATGATGATAATTTTTTACTTTTTTAAGTATATTTTATTGATTATGCTATTACAATTGTCCCATGTTTTCTCTCTCCTTTATCCCCCTCCTCCCTGCAATCCCCCATCCCTCCCACCTTAGTTCATGCCCATGGGGTGCATATAAGTTCTTTGGCTTCTTCAATTCCTATACTATTTTTAACAACCCCTGTCTATTTTGTGCCTACCATTTATGCTTCTTATTCCCTGTACCTTTTCCCCCATCCTTCCCCTACCCATCCCCACTGATAACCCTCCATGTGATCTCCATTTCTGTGATTCTGTTCCCATTCTAGTTTGCTTAGTTTATTTTTGTTTGTTTATTTTTAGGTCCAGTTATTTATAGTTTTGAGTTCGTCATTTTAATGTTCATATAATTTTTTAAGATTGTATTTATTTATTTTTAGAGAGAAGGGAAGGGAAGGAGAAAGAGAGGGAGAGAAACATCAATGTGTTGTTGCCTCTCACACGCCCCATAGTGGGGATGTGGCCTGCAAGCCAGGCATGTGCCCTGACTGGGAATCAACTGGGGACCCTATGGTTTGCAGGCCCATGCTCAATCCACTGAGCTACACCAATCAGGGCCACTGTTCATATTATTTGTCATCTTTTTTTCTTAAATGTCCCTTTAACATTTCATATAACAAGGGCTTGGTAACGATGAACTCCTTTAGCTTTACCTTCTTTGGGAAGCACTTATGTGCCCTTCCATTCTAAATGACAGCTTTGCTGGATAGAGTACTCTAGGTTGTAGGTCCTTGCTTTTCATGACTTTGAATACTTCCTAGCCCCTTCTTGCCTGTAAGATTTCTTTTGAGAAGTCAGCTGATAACTCCTTTGTAGGTAACTCTCTCCTTGTCTCTTGTTGCTTTTAAGATTCTCTCCTTATCTTTAATCTTGGCTAGTGTAATTATGATGTGTCTTGGTGTGTTTCTCCTTAGATCCAACTTCTTTGGGACTCTGAACTTCTTTGGCTTATATGTCTATTTCCTTCGCCAGCATGGGGAAGTTTTCCTTCCTTATTTTTTCAGATAAGTTTTCACTTTCTTTCTTTTCCTCTTCTCCGTCTGGCACTCCTATGATTTGGATGTTGGAACATTTAAAGTTGTCCCAGAGGTTCCTAAGCGTCTCCTCATTTTTTTTGAATTCTTGTTTCCTCAATCTGTTCTGGTTGAAAGTTTATTTCTTCCTTTTGTTCCACATCATTGAGTCCTAGTTTCCTTTCCTTCACTGTTGGTTCCCTGTATATTTTTCTTTATTTCACTTTGTGTAGCCTTCACTTCTTCCTCTATTTTTTGACCATACTCAATGATTTCTGTGAGCATCCTGATTACCAGTGTTTTGAACTCTGCATCTGATAGGTTGGCTATCTCCTTGTCACTTAGTTCTTTTTCTGGAGTTTTGATTTGTTCTTTCCATTTGGGCCATATTTCTTTGTCTTTGTCCCATTACGTTGTAAAGGGTGGAGCCTTAGGTATTCCCTGGGGTGAGGCAATCCATGTTGTTGCTGCTCTGCAGCGCTGTATGTGGGGGAGGGGTCTGAGAGGGGAAAATGCTGCTTGCTCAGCTCTTGCCTCTTTCAGTCAGTTGCCCCGCTACCCACAAAAGGGATTGTGCTCTTTCATGTGCTGCCCTGGTGTTGATTCCCAGGTGGGTGGACTTGTGTATATTCTAGGATCCTGTGGGCCCCTCCAATGGATCCTTCTGTGAGACTGGGAGTTTCTCCAACTGCCACAAGCCCTACAGTTTTTATAGCCAGAGGTTTTGAGGCTTCAGTTTCCCAAGCTGAAACCCTCAGTTGTGTGGTGTGTCTCGTGCTCCCTAGTTGTTCTTCCTGGCTTACCCACACACGAATGTGGGATCACCTGGTCCACCAGCTACCTACCACCTTGCCTGCCCAATCCGCCAGCCACTGCCTTGCTTCATGTTGTCTTTGCCTGGCTGCCCATCTCCACCTCTCCTTCCAGTCTGGATGAATTTCTTTAACTCTTTGGTTGTCAGGCTTCCATACAGTTTGATTTTCTGGTAGCTCTGGTTGTTTTTTGTTTTTAAGTTGGTTGTCATCCTTCTTTTGGTTGTGCAAGGAAGCGAAGCATATCTACCTACAACTCCATCTTGGCCTGATCCAATACCAGTTTTTTATACATCACTTTTAAATGGGCTGGGTGGAGGTGGACAAAGGGGGGAAAATTGGAGACAGCTATAATAGCATAAACAATAAAATGCAAAAAAACCCCACAAACTTTGCAATAAAAAGTAATACTGATAGAAATTTAACTTAAACTTATTAAAGTTACCAGTAAAATTTATATTAAATGCCATCATAGTATCATACAAATTAAATAGTGATTAATTTCTTCTATGACTCTTAAGTTTGATTTTATGTAATGGTATTTATTTTTAAAAGCATCTCTACTCAGTCTAGGACCAATGGTGCAAAACATGAAATAGAATGTTAACTTTTTTCATTACTAATAAAGCTAACTTTATTTAGTGAAAACCTTAAAATTAATCTTTTAATAAGTTACAGGATTTCTGTTTAAAGAAGGTTTTTTGCCTATTTATAAAAATAATACATGCATATTCTAGACAATTGAGAGAATAACGGAATATATAAAAAATAAAATCCACCGCTATTCACATTTTGTTTTATTTCCTATAAGCG
>VMDR010022696.1:0-16044 GCA_007922815.1 Macrotus californicus | reverse complement strand
GGTTATACACATGAGTGGCACCACAAATTTAGTCTGTGGAACCTGTGGAAGCCACACCACTAACTAAAAAGCATGTGCTGAACAATACTTGTCTGGAAAAACTGAGATAACTCTCTCCAGGTATGCAGTATTAACCATATGGGAGAGTGCGTTATAAAACATAAGGGTCTATTTTCCCTTCATGTGAATAGCAAAACAGATCTTTATTTTAATTTCTTAGTTATATGTCTGATTAAGGTTTGTAGATTTTTAACATTCTCCTTATATAAAAAATTACTGCTGATTTCAAAATCATTTTATCAGTCACTATTGTGATTCTGGGTAGACCGAAAATAAATCTTAACACAATAAATGCAATACCAAAGGCACTATTAGGAGAGAATATTACCTATAACATACCAGAAAAATAGAAAATGTCAAAAAATGATAGCCAAGTATAAAATATTAATTTAATACTGCCCCTTACCAGCTATAAGATTGGAGGCAAATTTCTTCCCCATGCCACACCACATTTTTCTCATTGGAAAAACTCAGATAATCATGACCTACTGGACAATGTTTTTGTGTGAGGACAGCCTAGAACATACTTCACAATCGGTACAGTGTGGCTGCCACTGTTGCTGACATGTCAACACCGTCATTAGGCCGGCCATGTAGACATTGCACAAAAAGACAAGTAGTTACCTACTGTGTTGGAATCATCTGGACTGGAGAGACACACTGGAGGAACAGATATTTTTAAACTGAATTTATTGAGGTGACACTGGTTAATAAAATTATACAGGTTTTGGGTTTACAGTTCTACAACACATCATCTGTATATTGTATTGTGTGTTCACCACCCCAAGTCAAGTCTCCATCCATCACCATTTATCTCCCCTTCACCCTCTCCTACCTACCCCCCAGAGTAATCACTATACTGTTGTCTGTGAGGGTTTCTGTTTGCTTGTTTAATTCCTTCAGCTTTTTCACCCAGGCCCTCTCCCCCATCCCCTCTGTTTTAACTCAAATTTCAGAAATTCAACCTGAACTGAAAGTGCTCATTGATATTAACATAAGAAGAATTTTGATTACTACAGAACTAATTGTCATAGAATCCAGGGGAGATAGAAGCCTATGAGCTTCAATATCTCTGATCTTCCGTGACAAGAAAGCTATTAAACATCATATCCCAAGCAGTAACTGAGAGGAAGTGAGGATGAGATGGCCAATCCAAGCTAATTCAGGACAAATAAAAGAATGTGCTACTTTGTCACAGTGACGGTGGGCTTTCGAACTGGACCTGAGTTCAAATCTCTGTTTACCCACCTGAACATGGGATACTGACGAAGCAACGACATTGACAAGGCTGTTTTCTCTTGGCAAGACCCATCCTTTATGTCCATCTCTGAAGGGCTATTGGGAAGGCCAAATGAGAGAACATCATTGAAGATGCCCAGTAAAAGGCTTAATAACTTCAGTCGCAGTTTAATATTAATTAGTTTTCTCTTTTCCCCCCATAGAAATGCTTGTGAACTACTGTGCAAGTTCATAAATCACACATTTCAAAAAAAAAAAAGTGAGATGAAAATATAGAGAGTATAAATAAGCAATCGGGCCAGGGAGAGATGCCCATTTAGCAAAAGACTCCTTGAGATTTAGGGAGGAAATTAAAATTCCCTGTTTAGCTGACAAACACTGATGAAAGATAAAGGTAGTATCAGGCAGCTCTCAAAATGTCTTGTCTTTTCCTCTTTTTCTACTCAAACTAATTACTAAAGACTGCAGAACCATTTCGTTAATTTACCCGATGGGGAGCTCCACTGTAAATTGCTGAACACCCCAAATTAGTCACTAAATAAATCAGTCCCATAAAAAAAAGAAATGTAATGGTGCTGAGATGTAGGAGACAATATGCTCATTCTGTAATTGCCACTGAATTTTAATTAATATGGATAATCGTTTATTATGCATATGTGAATGTTCTTCAACACATTGAAAGTAATATCAGATGCTTCACCATTTTTATTTTTGACTAGAATCATTACCTAAATACCGAACAAATCAACTAAGGGATCTGGATGACTGATATATATATATATATATATATATACACACACACACACATACATATATACACACGCACACGCACACACACACACACACATATATATACATACGACATATTCATATTTTAAGTAGTTTTCATTATCAACCAGAGTGCCACAATTACCGCTAAGTTCACGTGAGCTCAGCCAGCCACAAAGCAGCTGCAGCATTATTAATTGGCTCTCGTAGACTGTATTTTCAATCAGTAATGATTAAAACAGCCGAGGCAATCATGTAATAATCTGCTGTCTGCTAAAACGGCTGCAATACATAGTTCAGCTCTCTTCAGACTGTTCAGTTCTACACGAAAAGGCATTTACTATCCCCTAGACCAAGGGTGTTGAAATGAGGGAGTCAGAAATGAAAGCCAAGTTTGCGCAAGAAACCAAGCCATTATTCCAGGACTCAGAGCACTCTCAACACACTTAACTGGGTTGTAATAGAAACGCCTTATCCATGTCTGATCCACTAACATGAACTTATTTGATAACAAACAATTTATTCTTGAAGAGAAGGCCCCGAATTCAATTTATATCTCACACTCCAAGTAAATAAGAAAAGACTGACAACCCTCCTCCACAAATCCCCACGATTTTGTGTTCCTTTTGCTTATATTGGGAAAATGGCAGAGCAGAAAATGAGGTTTGCTCTGCCAGGAGGCTACACAAGAAGAAAGTTTGTTTCTGAAGTACTGCAGAAGATCAAATATATCAAGGAGATGGGCATGACAGAAAAAAAAAAAACTATTTGCAGAAAATTAAAGGGAATTCAAAGGAAAAGAGAGCAGATTTAGTACAACTTTTTAATTGGAAAATAATTACCTCGTCATTAACAGCACGTGGAATAAAGATTCCTGTTTTAAGGTTATTTGGGCTTGAAGAAAGTAAAAACTGCCCTTGAATTTTTATTAAATGTATTCCAAGCTGGTTTTTTATTCTGCATCATGTACTTCCTATGACATATCTCTCACTCACCTCTAAGAAGTATATGACAGTGTACAGACTGGAAAGTGGATAACCTGCTCTGGGTCCCTGCCCAACACTTTCTTACAATTTTCTAATGCCTGCACTTCATCTTGATATGGCTTGGTACCCATGTGACAACAAAATCAGGCTGTTGATTTCCCTGCCCTTGGTGTTATTTTGTCAAATGCTGGGAACAGACCTCCATATGAAAATTCCCTAACTCAGGTGACTACAGTAGTTTATTCTATAATTTTTCCACTTTTCTCCTTTCATAGATTGGCAAAGAATCTCATCAGTCAATGCCTAGGAAAGAAAATTCTCCAATTCTTTTAAATTGTTTAACAAAGGCTGTGTCATTTTTAATCTCATACGTGGGGATCAATGCTAGAAGGAATAAATAGATACTCCCCTTGAAGGAAATTGATATCAAATGAACCTAAAAAGTCATCTTTGGTTTGGTATCAATCATTTGCTTAATTATCCCCATCTTCAGCGTTCTTTGAATTTGTCAGAGACAACAATGCCAGAGAATACAGAAGGCGCCCTTTGTTCCTTGAATTAAGGGCTCTTCCGCTGCCTGTCTTTCCCCCTCATTTGTTACATCTAACAATCTGGAAATGAATGTGCTTAATAGGCTTTGTCTGTGAAGAGCTTCGTTTCTTTTTTGCAAAGGAAGCAAAAGCCATGGAATTGTCTCCTCATGCACTCCACCTTTTGACAGCGCAGAGCCGTTATTTATGAAAGAAGTTTAATTAATGCCCTTGGATAAACTGTTAACCTTTGAAATGGTTTCCTGATGCATGGAGGCCCTTTCTCTTCTGCCAGGAATTGATTTTGGAAATGGCCCTGCCTCCTCTTGACTTTTGATTCAAAGGGGGGAAGAGACCAAGTGAAGAAGTGGGGCAGGGTGGGGCTGAGAGCCCTGTGAAGTGTAGTGATGAAGGGTTTGCATCACTATTTGGAAATATAGATCATTGGAAATGTGCGGAATCGACTTCAAAGGAAGATGACGGTTTTACAAAGAGACGATAATATCATACCATTGGAACAGACCAATAACACTGAAAATATAAGGCAGTTTTCAAATTGACTAAAACAAGGCTCTCAAATTTCTGATAAAATAATAAAGATTAAAAAAAAAAAGAAGCGCATAGACAATGGATATGCCAAGAGGGGAAGAAAGGACACAACTTTTAAGCTAGTAAATTTTATTATATTTTCCTGGCATGGCTCCCAGAGACCTTTTCAAAGAAAATGATGCCAAAGAATTATTCTTTAGAGGCTTTACTCTTATTAATGTAGTTATTGTTCAATGCACAGTTGTTTAATGGGACAGATGTTTTTTAATTAAATGCTATTTTAGGAAAGTGGTTTTTCCATAGCAGAAGCAATGCTTTAGGACCAAGTATGTAAGAAAAATATTGCAGACATTTCCTCATGTTTGGTACCTTTTCCAAGAGTAATTCTTGGTAAAATGAAGTTACCATGGCCCCCAATCTCTTTCCTAGGAGAACAGTCGATGAGGACTCCCCAGTTTTGTCACACCAGTTCTGGCCTTCAGAAGAAGAAAGACTGTCTTATTTGCACGGAAGTGACAGAAAGCACAATCTGCCACTGAGAAAAATAAATCAAACTATGTTCTAAGTTTTTTCATTACCACCTCAGTTTTTAGATTTTCACTTAGAAAACTTCTTTGTCTTCTGTGCTCATGAGACACATTGTTTATTAAATTAATAAGGACCAAGCAACAAAGATCTGAGTACAATAACAATTTGGATCTCATTGGGTTATGAAATAATCTCAAATTATGAGCATTAAACTGCCTGTGGCTTAATGAGAAGTCCCACCGTGCCACATTTCCCCTCTACAACCCAGGGATTTGGAAATTAAGAGATAGAAGTGAACATGGGGCCATGTTGTCTACCTCCCTATTTTAGCTAGCATGGTATAGTTGGTTTTAAAATCTCACCCTGTGGAGAATACTAAGGATTAGCAAGAAGTAAAAGAACATTCTTTTGGTCAGGCCAGCACCTTCCAGCTGCTTCCCTTCTCACTCATCAGGAGCCACAGCAGAGCCCTCTGGTGATCTGGTCACTCTTCCCCTGGTGAGGACCACCCTGCCAACTGCTGCTCTGCCACGTGTTCTATTGGCAAAACTGTTTCAGATGAGAGCAACCCAGGCAATGTGGCCTGGCTGTAAAAAAAAGGAGAAAAGATAAGACACATTTTGGGTCATGAGTTCCTCCAAAGTGGGATAGGACAGAGAATTTTGCAGGCACCAGAGTTTCTGCAATTTGAGTGAGGAGCCAATTTCCTGCAGGCATCTCCTTGTTTTAAGGTTCCTTCTGTATTTCATCACTAGTATCCAGGATCTTAGATGCTGGAGGACCCCACAATGCAATCACTCTTTTGTTGATGAGAAAATATGAGGACAGGGGAGCAGTAATTTTTCGCAGCAATACACAGCTGCTTAAGAAACAGCACAGTGTCTAAAGCATTCAATTCTCCAAATTCTTAGTCTGAGGTTTTTACCAGTACATAGAGGGAAATATAATCTTGATGTATAACTACAACAGAAACAGCCAGAAATGTGATTTTAGCCTATCAACGGTGATAGATTGTGATGGAAAGTGTTTGCATCTGTCCAGTACATACTAAGCACTAAAAAAGAATATCGCTGTTATACCATTGCTACTGAGGCTTCCTAAGAGTTTTTAGGAGGGTGAGGCAAAGGGAAGAGTCTATGTATTTCCTCTTCCCTGAAACATACAAGAAGACCAGGATTAAACTAAGGTCTCAATTTGGCATTTACCTTTATTCATTGACCTGTAATGAAAACTACTCACCTTTCTAATTTTCCAGGAGACAGCGAACATCATGTTGTCTTTTCTGAGCATTGTCTAACACTCTGATCTTTTGGAATTATGGTCAAGAATGGAGGTTTGTCATAGCCACTGGAAAAAAAATTATTCCAATCATCACTTTTAACATAACTGATTAAGTATCTGAATAAATTACTGATATCTAATATTCATATATTTGGTTACATCCTCTGTTGCTCCTAATTTCCCTTCTTGTATGTTACTGTAACATACATATAAAATACCAATATTCATAATATTTTTTCACCATCTGTACTGTGAACTCTCAAGGTCAGTGGTTCTTGAACTTCAGAGTACATCATATTACTGATTCTCACTCCTGGAGTTTACAGTTCAGTAGTAGGTATGGGATAGAGCCCAAGAGTATGGGATTCTAACACCCTCCCCCGTGATGCTGATGCTGCTGATCAGGAGACCACCATGGGAAAACCATTAAGAAATGGTACTTGAAAATTGACAGGTAAAGTTTATAAATATAAAAATAGGATGAAAAGTTCCAAGATCACATATTAAAAAAGATAAAATTATTTTTAAAAATTTGAAAAATGATTAAGGATATCAGAAGAATAGGCACTCCAGAGACAGAAAAAGAAAACGAAGAAGAAAATTCTGTATTAGGAAACATTGATACAAAGGATGTACTAGTTTTGTAGAGCACTAATTAATTCATCAATGACCAATATTATATTATATTGACTTAGCCAAAATTGTAAAATAATTATATTCATATCATGCTTCTTATAATAAGATAGAAATAGACTGTGTCAGCAGTTAAAAAGTCAAGTACTAGCCTTATAAGCATATTATTGAGAGATTTGAAGACTTACCACCAACAGAATGAGCTAGAGGAATCAATTGTCCTTTATTCTAGACAGTAATGATGAAACAGAAAGAAGATAGACAATTTCTTCTGTTGTTGGTGGAAATCAGGCTCTTCCACAGGATCATCAAGAAAGCATTCCAAGGACCCATACGCAGGAGACTGTGGTATTGCAAGATGATTTATTTGGGAGAAAATATGCCCCAGGGTTTTCAATTTTCCATCTCTCTCCATCCACCATAGAAAAAGTCCAATCATGTCCTCAGCAAGGACAAAACAAAAGCCAAGGTCTAGAGTTGCTTCTTCATACTAAAGCTAAATCCTTTTGGAACCCATGCCATCTTCCGCAGGGCCCGGTAGCTGCTGGACTGACATGGTTGCATGCTCCATGGCAAGAGAGAATGCATGAATGCTTGGGGCAAGTGTGTTACTGAGCAAGAGAGAGAGACAGACAGAGAGACAGAGACACAGACAGAGGGAAAGTTTTTTTTCTTCCCCTGGCATGGGTTCAGAACAGACCAGGCGTTTTTTCAAAATGATCAATCAACTTCCCAAGCTTTTATGGACTTTTTGATGGGCCATTCCATAGATAGGATGGCAGGCCTCTATGGTCAGGCACTTCTCCCTGTGCCACACTGCCCCCAATAATTCAATACTGGAGGGTGAAGGGTGCTCCTGGGAGATTTTCTGTGCTCTTACTATTGAGTCTCCAGGACAGCATCCCCTGGAGTGTGGGAATGAGTGTGTAAATGTTACAGCTTTCTGGTCAAACAAGCAGGCTCATGTGCCCCAGTTTATTAAGCTCAGTGTTTAATTTCCTTTCCTTCCTTTTGTATTAATAACTAGTTAACTGCCTACACTAACACTTCTTTTTACTATTACTATTTAAGTTTTTACTATATGCATGTATTACTTAAATGAAAATAACAGTTTGTCTTAAAAGTAAATCAGTAAAAACTTACACTTTGAGAAACACACAGAAGAGCACATGATTAATGTTTGGGTATTCATAATAATAGAAAATTTGACAGGTTGCATTTATCATCTCAATACCCTTTCTCACATAATCAACGTGCCTTTCTTCCCAGTTCTTCGTCCTGTCCCTGCATGAGACTAGGGAATTCTGTAGAGATTTTAACCACAGAAACTGCAGATTTGGGGGAACTGGGCACAGGAGGACCGCAGAAAGCAAAGCGACTCTCATTCATGCTCATGTAGAGGAGGGATGATTTCTTTTATTCTTTAGACAATAAAACTTACAGAATACGTTAGTAACTTTTATGACACGAAAACCCACTTTATAAAAGAGGTTTAAATCCTTACTCTGCAAACGTTCATATGAAAGGTGTTTAATAAATGCAGCATCATGTTACTTAGCAGACAGGATGTTGCATAGCAATTAAGAGAGAGCATAATTGTGAAGTTAGAAATCTGGATTTGAATGTTATTACCCCCAGTTTCCAGTAATGAGACCTGAGATGTATTCTTTAACCTGTATATCTCAGCTATTAAGTAAGTGTAATGACCACATGATAGGGTTGGTCAGCATGTGAAGTCTTAGTTCAATGCTTGTACTATGTGGGAAGGAGCAAATAAATAGTCATAGAGTTGCCAGCAATCGTCTTAATAATACTCATTAGTACCAAAGAACATAGACTAATCATAATGTGAAGGGAACTCATGATTATAAGTGAAATAGTCCCCAAATCTAATTTTAGTCTTTGTTACAGCTTTTGCCTCACCCCCAAAAATATTAGTATAAATGATAATTAGAATTGACTGACCTGGGTGGAAGATCTTTCTTTTTGGTGTTCTCCATTAGAATGGTAACACTAGACAGGGGATAAGAAAGAGAACCAATGGCCAGATACTTTCAAGTATTAGAGACTCTAATTAATCCGGAGTGTATGTCTATCACCTCATTCTACATGAAGAAACAACTTCAGGAGAAAGACCGGTTCTTGAGTTGCTCCCAGTGGTGAACACTGGTTCTCAGAATTTTGAGAACCTGGTGAATTGTATCTGAACTTGCCTTTCTCTTGTATGGCTATTGAACTAGAGTGACCTAGAAAACAGATAGCATGAATAGCATTTTGGCTCTCAGTAAAAATAAGATTTTATTCTTCCCTAAGTGCTTCCAGGTTTTATTTCTTTTAAGGGCTAGAGAGGAGGTGTTTTAAATAGGTAGATTGAAATCTAAGACTTTATCCTTTCAGCCTTAGTCAGCAAATCCTTTGAGGATTGACCTTTAGGCAGCAGCAAGCAAGGCTGATGAATTTTTGCAAAGGTGTGAAACCGAGTGATAGGAGAGGGAGCTGTCCCTTGGGCTCTTCGAAGAGGAAGGGAGTTCTTCCCTGTGACTGTATCATTTGTTAATAATAGAGGCTTGCTTTAATATGAACAAAGTGTTCATTAAAATCAAAAAGTGAGTGACTTACAAGATACTGTGGATATAAATATTATGCCCTTTTTTAACTGACAAGTGAAATCAAGCAAGAAAGGTGAAGTACAGTCCCATAGGCCACACAGTAAGTGTCAGAAACATACTTCAAAAGTTTTGATCTTGAAGTTCCTGTCAGCATTGACTTTTCACATCCAGCACCACTTGCGCTGGTCTGGATTTCAATGTGAAGCCAATTTGCCTCTTCTGAGAAGGAATTTCTGTAATGATAGGAGAATTTGTGAAGCCTCAGAGGATGTTCTCTTTCAAAAACCATTTAATTTAAAAATCACAGAACCTGCTATGAAAGCCAGAAAGAAAATGAAACATGATTAATTAAGCATGTAAACTAACCAAAGAGATGTACAGTGGTTTCGATACTGTAATAACCATCACAGTCAATTTGTAAAACTTTGGAATTTATATCACAGAACTGCAAATCAGGCAACTCAAATAACCTCTTTAGAAGTGAGTGTGGTATAGTCAAGACAGGTACATTCCTAAGATACTAGAATACGTTTTAGGTTTCTACCTAACATCCTGCACATTCAGAAAGTCTACCAATTGTTTTCCAAAAGGGTAATTTAAACAGACATGGAAAATGAATACTTCTTCTGCAAAGAATGTTTATATGTTCCAAAGATATTTCCATAGTTTTATTATTAGAACTTTATTCAGATGACAAGTTTATTTCTGTGTGTGCATGCATACACGTGTTTGAATGAGTCTGTTGAAATGCACTAAGCTGAACCTCCACAAAAATTACCCATTTTCTGTATAAAACTGGCATATTTTTTTAAGAATAGTTTATTTGTGAGATATTTGATTCCATCTAACAGAATTCTACCTATAGAATGTTCCTGGAACATCAAACTTCCCAAACCACTAAAATCTACATTTATGACCTTTATCTCTACAACTAATTTCATATTTCATTCCCCTAAATATTGTATAAAATAAGGACTTGTTGGCAACAGCAGACTAAAAGAAGGTGTTTTAGGTCTTTTAGAAGGTGTTGGGTAAAAAAAAATATACAAGAACAGTATTAGATCATTACGATATGTATTGCCTACAATCTATTTAGGAACTTCTTAATAATATTTCTTCAGCTTTAGATTAATAAATTATGTTTTAAAATATTGTGCAGAGAAAGGAGGCATGAAGGTCTGGATGACAGGGTATCAAGTGACATTGTTGGGAAAGTGACAACAATGACTGAGGTCCACAGACAGTCAACTAGCTAGTGATTTCAGAAATCTCTGTATAAAGCTGAAAATTCACACACACACTAAAACTATACATAGAACACCCCTCAAAACATTTGCTCCATTGGTCCAGAAGACTAAACATGGTCAGATCTAAAAAAACACCACAAAAGCTTCCAAAAAGTAGAACTCAAGAACAACCATGAAACACAATGTCTGTAAAGAATATGATTCCACCTTCCTGTGGTTTATACTAGACTCCATTCTCTCCTGTGGACACTCCTAACACTTCACTACCTTCCCTGTCTCCACCCCCTGCACAGATACACAGTTCTCTTTCAGTTTCTCCGCTGCTTTTATTTCCACGAGGAAAAAGAAAAGAAATTGAAACTGGAAAGTGCGTAGAACAAAGATATGACAATACGTAGTAAAGTGGCCTTATCTAATTTAATTTTGTTTGTTTTGAAATGTTTGCCCCCACACACAACTACAAATTTCCATTTATATATACTCTGTGGATAGAGAAACAGGTTGAGCTTCAAAAGTCTGTGGATGATATTAACTTCAATCACTATGGACTCACCCCATCCAAAATCTATTCACTTTACTTGTGAAACTGATCACATGTATTATTGTAGTTGATAAAATGTGGATGTTTAGATAAAGCCAAATTCTGAAGATATTTTATGCTCTTAAATCCCCTGGCTCCACAACAATAGATTTCTGTGGCCCAAGTTCTCCAGCTTTGAATGCAAAGATTCCCTTTACTACATAAGAATCTTCTATGGTAGCAATCTGACATACTCTCTTTTTCTAAAATATGCATTGATGTATATAATTCTCAGGATTCCAGTTCCAAGTAGTATCAAAGGGAATTTTGTGTGAATATACACTTTGAAATCAGGCACTGTGCTATTACAATGTCTCCAGAGGTTTTACTTGTGCATAACTATTAACTATGAAGTGAGGCTAGAATAGAAAGGTAGGTTAGATTGTTGTAGGAAGAAAGATTTATTATTTTGTTGGTTTATCTCTAATCATGTGTTTTTAAATGTCCAAATTATTCTTGTGATTTCAAAAGCTAGTGAGCAGTAAATAATAAATTAGGAGCAGTTGAAAAATTAAAAAGATTCAAGCAGATAATAATTCTTTATAAGTTCAGTGTAATGTCTTTAGAGCATTTCCTGTTAGGTTAATCAGACAGTTTTAATCAGTATATTTAATGTATGTTGTTTATTAACACATATTTCTTGAGGATGAACATTCACACTTCATAGTTCACGTGTACAACATCAGCATTTACAATCTTTCTGATACTCCACTATCAATTTTGTAGGTAACCTTTCCTTATAACCTCTTTTCTCACATCCAAGTGCTCACTCTGACATTAAAAGGAATTAAGCAGAGATTAGAAATTAGAAAGAAATAGATCATAATCCACACATTTTTCCCACTGCTCTGAAAACATTGTATTGAAATTATAAATTTACATCCTATGCCTTACAAAGTGTGCATTGTAAATTTACACATCTCTTTTCTCACCACACATTAGATGATAAACTCCTTGGATGGAGGTGCTCTATTTTAGCTGACACAGAAACTAGTAACCCATCTACATAGTAAGAAAGATAGAATTTTTTTTAACTAACTTCAGTGGATGAAAAGAGGTTATTTCTCCATACTCTTAAGTAGTAGTCGTTCTATATATAGTAAACACTGTTCAAACAAATTAGTTTTTAATAATGGCTAACCTCTATTAACTAAAACATTGACTGGATTTTACTTTACACAGAAGAACTAAAACTTAAAAATGTCAAATGCCAGTATGAAGGGCACCAACGTGGCACTCAAAGAAGCTTATGGAATGGATACTAGGCAACAACTACACTGTTGTGAGTCAGTTGGCATGATATTTTTCAAAGGGTTTTTAGTAAATAAATACCTAACTGTAGAACTTAAAACATTGTATGTTCTCTAACTGTGTTATTTTAAATAACAAGGAATAATTACCTTAATGTTTTTATATGTTATTAATATATTTTTATTGTTGTTTAAGTATAGCTGTCTCCATTTTCCCCTTGCACTCCCTCCCACCCCCCACCCTCAATCCTACCTCCCTTTGGTTTTGTCCATGTGTCCTTTATACATGTTCCTGAAAACCCTTCACCCTTTGCCCCCCATTATCCCTTCCAATCTTCCCTCTGGTTACTATCAGTTTGCTCTTAATTCCATTGTCTCTGGTTCTATTTTGCTTGCTTGTTTGTTTTGCTGATTAAGTTCCACTTATAGGTGAGATCCTATGGTATTTGTCTTTCAGTGTCTGGCTTATTTCACTTAGCATAATGCTCTCAAGTTCCATCCATGCTGTCGAAAAGGGTAGGAACTCCTTCTTTCTTTCTGTTGCATAGTATTGCATCTTATAAATGTACCATAGTTTTTTGATCCACTCATTGACTGATGGGCACTTAGGTTGGTTCCAGTACTTGGCTATTGTAAATTGTGCTGCTGTGAACATTGAGGTGCATAGGTTCTTCTGAATCAGTGCTTTAGGATTCTTAGGGTATAGTCCCAGCAGTGGAATTGCCAGGTCAAAAGGCAGTTCCATTTTTAGTTTTCTGAGGAAATTCCACACTGGTACAGTGGCTGCACCAGTTTGCATTCCCACCAACTCCAAAATACATAAAGAACTCACACGACTCCACTCCAGGAAGACAAATAATCCAATTAAAAAATTGGCAAAGGACCTGAATAGACACTTCTCCAATGAGGACATACAGAGGGCCCAGAGACATATGAAAGGATGCTCAGCATCACTAGCCATCAGAGAGATGCAAATTAAAACCACAATGAGACACTAGTTCACACCAGTCAGAATGGCCATGATAACCAAATCAACAAACAACAAGTTCTGGGGAGGAGAAAAGGGAACCATAATTATTTTAATGTTTTTGTAAACATTAAACGATGCCTTCATTTCCCTTCCACTAAATGGTCGAAATCTTTCCATTTTTAAATTTGGACTTCATTGGTCTTGCATTTATTCCACCACACATAAATGAACATAAAAGAATTATATAGCTAATTTTTCAGACAGACAGCTGCATTGTGAAGAGATTTTACACAGGAATAGAGCATTTGGCGTGAACATTTTTCTCTTTGCATCGGAAGTCAGAGTGATCTTTTCTCCAGTCCTGTACAAATAGGACCCACAAGGCAGGTTGTATATGCATGTATTGGGGATAGGGGTGCTGGGACAACTGGGCTGAGGATATAAGAGTGGTCAAAGTAAATTCTCAGCCCAGAACCTGCCTATAGTGCATGTAATACAAACCCTGCTCATCATCCCTGCTGAGAAACTCACAGAACATTGTCACTAGAGTCCAAATGTTTTTCTCAATGATCTTGTCCACTAAAGAGCAAGAAAATGGCCCATTTTATGTAACATATCATGCAGAAACAATCTGAAGCAGAAATTTGTAGCACAGCAAAAAAAAAATCCTCAAAAACAAATTGAGTTATATACATAATTAAGGAAAACAGCACTGTGAAGCTGAAGTCTGCAGACAGACTAGAAAAGCTCTGGAACTAACTTAGCGACCATGAAACAAGGATATGACAGTTAGAATGAAGACTAAGATGAAACATGAGAGGACAACCTCACATAAGTCAACAGAGAGGACAGAACTGCAACCGTTCCCTTAGCTACACTAGCTTAGAGAGTCCCACCGAAACTCGAAAGAGGTGATAGAAGATAAATACAATGCCTGGGTAATTTATTCTAATATCTGTCATCTATCCATGTATGTGTGCTTTTGTGTGTATCTCTAGGGCATTGAACAAACACACCCTAATTATAAAATTCTGTGAAGCAGGAGATTTTTGTAATATGTTGTTTTCATTGACATATGTATATATAGTGCCTAGAACAGTGCCTGGTACATAGTAAGTGTTCAAGAAATACATGCTGGATAAATGGATGAATGGGTGAATTATATGTTTTGTTTTTCTTTCCCTCTGTCCCGTGAAACCCATTCAGTTACTTGTAGTCCAGCCCTGCCCTTCAGTGACAATGAAGAGTTTTCTACAAGCCTTTTAGTCATTCTTAGATAATGGAAAACCTATGATAACTTTAAGTAACAAATGTGATTTCAAGTAATGTAAATTACATTTCCCAGATAAAATTAAATCAAGTTTTGACCTGATTGGTTAAATCTAAGTTCCTCCTTGAGCTGAAGTCTGGAGTGAATGGGGGAGGTGATTTTCCTTTCTACTTCTATCATCTGGGGATGGAGGTAGAGTTGGGTATAAGAGTAACAGGAATATTTGTACTTCTTACATGGCCATTACTGTCATAGATGGGTGTCATGCTTTCCAGACCTTGAAGATGGCTGAAAGCTGACTTCCTTGTGCAAGGTCTTGTGAGTTCTTTGGAGCTCTCTCTGCTAGGTCCTGTCAATTGCAACTTTGGGACATGAGCGGAGTTTCTCCTTGAGTCCATAGCTTCTAATCCCACTTCAGCTTCTACACCTTTCAGCCTTGTTACAACGTGGGTCTCCTTACCCTGGAAGGAAAACCCCTTGAGCAAGATTTACCTTTAAATGGCATCAGTATCATGCGTATGACCCAATATTCACACCTCTATTGACTTGCATTGGTGGCAAATGCATTTGCTTTCCAGCTGCAGAGTTCTCCTCTTCCGTACAAGCCACTAAGGCTTTCCCAGTGGGATTGTGGTACCAGCAGCGCCTTGTGGCCCTGCAACTGCAGACTCACCAAGCTGTCTATGAAAACCCCTCAGTAGCCTAGAGTGAAGGGGATAGGGCTTGGTACAGGGAATGTGGCTTTTCATGCCATCCCTGCGTAGAACCTGTGCCCACAAAAGTCTCTCCCATCTTAGCTCAACCTTTTGATTTTTGATCTTAGTGAAGAACCCCTGGAAAGAGACCCAAAATCATGTAACTAGTTGTCACATAAACAATTCAAGCTTGAATTAATAATTTTCATCTTGGTGATCTGTGTCAAACTTTAGTTTAGTTCTTATTATCTATTATGCCTGGGTCTCTAGGGTGAGTCATCCAACTGACTAGCCTGGTACATATCCATGTAAATATACAGCCAGGGATGGGAAAAAGGTTTTAACTTCCATGCCAGTACTGATCCAGGCGTAGTGGCTGCCCAAGAGCACTAAGTGGGGGAGATCTAAGCTCAGGTGCAAGAATGCCCTGGGGGTTAGTGATGTCTGCCCAAGGAGCAGAATGTATAAGCTAGAGTCTGTACATGTACATGATGGGCTGTATACATATTTAGTTATATGAATCAAATGCATATTTATAAATTAATTTTATATGCATAAGCTCACCTTTAATAAGCTAAATATTATTTAGTATGCTTTCATATAAGTTCAACTATTTTCAACTAATTGTTTCTTCCCTTTATAAGAGCAGTTTATGAAACCCTAAGGCAAAGATATAAATTTGAATTTAACTCAGATGACAATTATGACAACTTGTTATCCCCTTAAAAGAGATGCTTATAAACCACTTGCTGGCTGTATTGCCCCACAAAATATGATTTTAAATAAAGGTAACTTGAGTTTTCAGGATATTTAGTATGCTGATGCAATATCATCTAAGAAAAAAAGTGA
>VMDR010022695.1:0-16045 GCA_007922815.1 Macrotus californicus | reverse complement strand
AGGGGATCCCGTGGTCAGCAACACTGCAAAGTTCCCTGCCCTTATAGAACTTACTGTGGGGAGAGTCAGTAAACCAAAGGGAATGCAACAAAGAGATAGAAGGTGAGTGATGGGCTGTGAGTGACAGGGGAGGCCTATCTAGGAGATGATATTTAATCAGAGTACTGAATGATGTGAGGAGAGAACCAGGTAAGAGTCTGGAGGGATCAATAGGTGCAAAGGTCCTAAGGCAGAGAGGGAGAACAGCTGCCATGGCTAGAGGAAATTGAGTAAGGTAGAGTGTACTAGGAGGTGAGGTCAGAGTAGAAGGCAGAAGCCAAGCCATATAGGGCCTTATAGGTTATGTTAGCAGTTAAGATTTTATTGGAGTGTTGAGACAAACCACTGGAGGGTTTTAGTTAGGGAAGTGATTTGATCTTCTGACTCTACTGAGTTAACTAGTAGATTCAACAAATCAGAGTTCACAGGTGACTTGGACAGGAGAGTGGAGCAGTAGGAGCAGATTTCTGTGTGGAGTGGCCTAATACAGAGCACTTATTACTGTTAATTTCTGAACAGGGACAGAGGGTGCATTTTTAAAAGCCCTTTCATTCACTTATCACCCGGTGTTTATTGAGTGCCTAATATGTCCCAGGCATAACTCTTAAGAATACAACGATGAGTAGACCAGGTGTAGGAGGGAGACAGACAATAAATAAGTAAACAATATAATCCCAAGTGATGAAAAGTACCCCAAGAAAAATCAGACAGGGTGACGTGGCAGAGACAGCTCCTTCAGGAAGGCAGGTAGGCAGGCCCAGAACGACCTCAGCACTGAGACCTGCAGACAAGAGAGAAATGCGAGTGCAGACAGTGTGCAGAGGGGGGTAGCAGTCCCCAGGCAGGGCGGCCTTCGCCCAGCACTGAGGGAGGTTCTTGACAAGGAGATGAGATCTGCCTGCGGGGTTCCTCCACGGGGAAGGGGGCAGGAGCAGGCTGACCCTGAGCAGGGAACACCTGAGGGCCAGGCTGGACGGTCAGAGAGAAAGCCTCGATGAGCTGCTGGGCCCAGGTGTGGGCTTCATCCTCTGAACAGAGTGTGGCAGAGATCTGCCTGAAGATGCCCCTGACAAAGCATGTCCTGAGTATGCTAGGCACTTGGTTGTGCAGTCAGGTAGGAGATTATTGCAGAGGGAAATAACACCCAATTTGTGTTGTCAGTAAAAATCCTTTCTTTGATTGACAAGTCTTTGCCCTAGCATAACAAAGTTTTATTTTTATCCAAGGCGCACATATAGAGTTTAAAAACTCAACCCGCGCTCTGTGTTGTAAGAAGAGTCAGCAGTCCTCCTTTTCATTGGTTTCCACCCCCAGATGCAAAGACTTCCAAGATGTTTTTTCCTTTTTTTCTATTTACTTCTGCAATTTAAAATACCTGGCCTTTCCTGTCATTTCTGGGTTTTTTTTACATTTTATATTATTTTATACCTTTCTCTCATGAAGTTGAAGGGTTACTTCTTTGATAGGTCCTCCATACACACTCCTCTGTCCAGCCTTCCAACGCAGCTGCAATTTTTCACTAAGTAGGTACTGCCGGCTTGTATCCTTAGGCCATGTGAGTGTCACAGCTGAGTCACCACGTGTATTCCAGGCCTTTCTGTTTAAATTTTTTTATTGTATTTTTTCCATTGCCATTTAGTCCCCTTATAGACCTCGCTCCCTCCCCGCAATCACCCCACTGTTGTCCATGTCCATGAGCCCCTTTTCCTTTTTGCTCAATTTCTCCACCCCCTCACCTACCCCACCCGCCCCCTTAGCTGTCATCCTGCTCTCTATCTACAGCTATGGGACATTTACACAATAGAATACTACCCTGCCATAAAAAAGAACATTTCACCCATTGTGACAGCATGAATGGACCTGGAGAGCATTATGCTCAGTGAAACGAGCCAGTCAGAGAAAGACAAATACCATATGATTTCACTCATGTGTGGAATCTAATGAACAAACAGAACTAACAGCAAAATGGAAACAGACTCCATGTCATTTCTGAAACAACTGTTTGGTTTCTAAAGTCTTTTGCTGAGGTGAGGCAAAGGGTTTGAGGGTGTAAGGTTATGCAGATGTTCTAGCAAGCTTCCTATGTTTAGCCCGGCCCACACTCCTGCTTTCAAGGGTAGCCTGTGCCTGAAATCCTGGGCCTCTGGGGCTCCCATCAGCCTGAGGCCACATCTCCTCACCCCACCCACTGGTGTACTCAGTCCTTCACCACTTGTCCAACTTCTCCCTAAGAGCATCCAATATCTTATTGCTATCTTGGGTCTACTCTCATCTCCTTTTTACTAATATTGTTTTTACCTTTTTAAAATTAAATTTGCTGTCATTTTACTGGGTCTTTAGGGGAGAGTAGAGATAAACATGGTGATCAATCTACCATGTTTAACCAGAAGTCCCCCAGAGCACATTTCATACTTCCTGGCCCACAGCCTCTTCATAACGGGTGTCAGCAGATGTTCTCTATGTAATAACTTGTCCACCTGTTACCCAGCTGAACCCATACAGTTGGAAATTGGGAATTTGGAAGGGCCATACCACAGCCAATTGCTTTCTAGGCATTTTAAATCCCTCATGGCTTTCCCTGAGCAGTTTAGAGGCCTCCTGGATGGGCCTGATGGGCCCTCAGTTCTTCTTACTGAAGTGATGAGATTACGTGACACTTTAACTTACTCAGTCATTTTGAAGCAGAATCGTTCCAGCAACCAGGGTGGCTAACAGGGCAGCACTGTGCAGGTGGCTGGAGCTTGTCTGCTCACCAGCTGTGTCACAGTGCACACTCACTCTCCCAGTCTGGGCCTCCTCTATGATGCGATGAGGGACTGAAACACATCATTTCTTAGCCAAACTTTACTTAAGTGCTCTGAACAAAACACAAAGAGGAGCTGTTAAGATGCAGGGGATGGCCCTGGGGTGAACCCTGTGGTGCTTCGGGGGCACCAGGGCTCCGAGGGACCTGGATTGAGAAGCACTGGACTTGAGTATGTCTCTAACGTCTCAGTAGTACACCTCTGTGAACCTTGCCCTTTAAAATGTGCACTGCTCTGCAGGAGTCTATGACAAAATGCCATTTGCAAGTGGGGTCACAAGACATACAGCTGCCTCCTGTCCCCAGGGCACTGGACACGTCAGGCATGGCACACACCCTGTCCTTAATCTCCCTTTCCCTGTGTGACAGTGGGGATGTTGGTTCTCACTGCCTCTGAGAGAAGGAATGGATTTGTTGATTTACAGGTTAAGAGCTTTGGGATGGGAACCCTCCCAGCGCAGGCTCTGTAATACAGGAATGTGCCTTCCCACATTGTTTGCTTTTGATTTACTGTTTTGATGTAGGGCTGCTGTATGACTCAGATGTTATCTTCCGTTGCCAAATCACGCGTTAGGTATGTATGACATTTCCCACACAGCAACGTCTTATCCTCTTCACTGTCACTACTGGCCGCACCCCATACCTCTCCAGGGAGGTTGTTGGGGGCGGGCGGGGGGGGCCTGCAGTGCCAGGGATGGGGCACGGGGAGAAGGTAGAAAAATCTTCCAGTCACAAATCGAGGCGTGACCCTGGCACTGGGCTGTAGTTTTCAAAGTTGCCATCTTTGTTGTTGATGATGTTATGTGCAGAATAGAACCATTTTTTGAAAGAAAAAAATGTTTAAGCAAATGTTTGATCGAGAGGACAGGTAAGGCAGAACCCCAGCTCAGGTTGAGTGGTGGGATGAGGAGGGCTGAAGAGCCTCTGGCAACCCGTCCAACCCTCCTGCCAGAGTCCCTGGCTGTGAGGATGGACCCCCATGTCATTTCTGACTCCACTGCCTCTACTTGGCTTGGCCTGGAACAAGGGGTTTAACCTCCCAGAGCCCTTGTGCTCATCAATACAGTGGGGTTGCAGCCACCCCTTTTTGAGTGACAAGGACTCTCCTTATGACCTCCTACTTAGCCCCCCTGGTGCTGAAGGGGGAGCCCTAGGCTTCCTCACAGCCTTGACACGAGAGCTGCTTTAGAAAACCTGACTCTGCCCCAACCTTAGGCAGTAGTTTGTAATAACTAGATACTTTCTTTTTAATCCCTTCTTTCCAGAGAAGGTCCTTGTGAGGCCATTGTAACATCAGTTGTTAACTGCTTGTGATTTTGCTTGGAGTGTAAACAGTGTTCTCTTTCTTAGGCCCATTTGTTCGGATAGGAACTTTTAATGTTTTCCCCTTTAGCGGACATAGTGCATTTTGGTAATTCTCACTGAAGTCTACGATTTTGGTCAGCATTGAAGATGGGGAAGCTGCCAGTAGTGTGATCGTCTCTGAGTGTGTATCGTCGCTATTAATTAAATTAAACTATAAAATCGTGCAATTATTTCTCTTCCCTCCTCCACACCGGCCCACAGAAGCTCTGTCTCTGCATGGGGAATGTGTGGGTTTTCACTCTGCTCTTTGAGGACAGAGCCCATGAGAGGTGTTGTCTTTTCCAAGTTGGAGATCAGAGCTACATATTTGCTCATCTTTCCTGGTGAAAGAGCAAATAAGAATGCTTATCTAGTATTAAAATTCTCTTTTAATTTACTCTGCCAAAGGTATTGCCCCATGAAGACACAATTTGAAAAGTGTCTTCATAGAAAATAGCTGCCATTGCATAAGCCATGATACACTTGCCAGCAGAGCCCATGTGTTTCTCCAGGAGAAATCGATGAACTTCACAACCTCGGTCTCCCTCAGGAAGTGTCCTAGCTTCTAAACCCTGTGCTTTCCCTCCTCTCAGCCCCTCCTCTCTTTGGGCTCTGCCTTTGATAAACTGTGAACTATGTGAGCTTCGTGTCAGCCGCTTCCTCTGTGAAATGAGAGTAACAATGATTCTTCCCTCAAAAGATGGTGGAATGGAGAAAATGTGATGTTGCACATAAAGTACTTAGCAAGCATTTGGCATATAGTATATGCTTGATAAATAGCTCTTGTTACTTCTCTTCACTGCCCTCAGTTCTCACATTCATATTCATCAGTCTCAGTGGTTACTGAGACTGGTTACCTGGTTACCCCTGGAACTTTTCTGTATTCTTATCATCCCAATCTTTCCATGTAATTCAGACTCAGCACAACCCTCTCCAAGGTGCTCTGTGTGTCCCAGGTCTTTCTGGTTCATGGTCAGCTATATATAATTCCAAACCTTGGTCTCCTGCTAAGTCATCCTCCCTGTTCTCCAGGGGCGGGAAGCATTGATGCCACCTGGCTGCCTCGTATATCAGCAAGGTTCTGCTTGGATCAGGATAACAGGTTCTGTGACTACTTAGATGACGAAAATGTAATTTATGCCCTCCACGAACCCTAAGCCTAAACTGTAAGCCATGCACAAGGAAGCAGTGTGGTAGTGCCGGTAGATTTACGACTAGTCTGCCCGGGGCCAGCCCCTGACACACCACTTACTAGCTGTGTGATCTTGGACAAGTTACATAATTTTTTTTGTGCTCCACTTACCTCATCTATCAAATAGGGATAATAATACTGCTTTATTATTAAGGGTCTGCCTTCCTGAAACCCAAATACTCTGAGCTTTGCGCAGTGGCAGTATCGTAGCCAGTGAGGTTTATCCAAGGAGTGATTATTGCTAATTGAAACCCAACTACTCTGAAAACTGAAAGTTTTTTCCTAAGTTTTAGGCACACTCATATGGCACCAGAATCTGATCAGAACTGACATGTGGCTATTTACTATAATCTTTATTTATGCAAATTGGTATATAATTAGTCCTATGTTTCACTGCAGAAAATTAACATTTTTGATTCTAGGATGCAGCTCCAGGCTCTGCTTGGGTGTTAGATACAGTAATATGTACCATATCACCTTACTAAAATTGGGTAAATTCTGATTTGAGAAACCCAGTTAGCCCAAGAGTATTGGTCAAGGTATTATGGATCTCTAGTAGCCACTCCGTAACGTTGTTGGAAAGATTAAACAAGCGATTTTGCATGAAACTCTTAGACTAATGGTCACTGGATTGGAAGTGTTCAAACATTAGCGATTAGTATCCCAAAGAGATGAAAAAATACTGTATCCTTAAGTATGAATGGTTTATTTTACCTCAGTTAAAGTGTTTATTTTTTATTGAATGGTTTAAATGTTTAATGAATGATATAAAAATGAACTTTACTGCCTGAACAAGAAGAAAGTATGCTGTTTATTTTGGAAAGAGGTTCAGAGTCCAACAGAGAAGTCAGTTTAAACAAATATGGGTACCACTATGACTGTTGGATTTTTTTCTGTACGCTTGATCACAAGGGCTACTTTAGCCAGGAAGGACACATTCCCCAGCCTTTCCCTTTCACGCTTCCTTTCATTCTGCATGCACAAGACACGGGTGGGAGTGGAGCCCAAGGCTGCCTCCCTCCGAGATGCTGTTTTGAAGCCCTGAGTTCAGGTGGTCCCAGGTGTCTCTCACGTTTTGGCCTCTGCCAGACCTTATCAGTTTTTACTTTGGGAACTCTTACTTCTCTATCCTCAAAGGAAAAGTATTGTTGAATCTCTTAGTAAAATATTACAGCTTCTATCTTTCTCATCTCTTTTTATTACATCTTCAGTCTTATGCTTATGTCAAAATCATTTAACCCTTAGAATTTTCTGCTCATGTAAATCTCTTGGGCATGTCCTGTTCCTCCTCTCCCCTACATCTAACTTCAACCTTGTTTGGATCTGACCCTCGTTGACTGTTTTATTATTGTTACTTTGCCCTTTCTTAGTGATCAGGTTGAGTTTCTTCTCTTTGACCATCCTATGTTTTCTTCCACATTGCACCCCTCTACAGAATAGCTGTGGTTTGCCATTCCTGCTTTTCTGGCAAGCCACAAGCCTCTTCTTGCAAGTTCTTCCCAAATGCCTATGGCGGGGCGGGGGGCGGGGGGGTCCTGTCCAGAAAGTACCCAGCTGTGTAATATGAAAGATTAGAAACATTTATTGAAGAGGATACAAGATACAAGAAATATTATACATAGAACAATGACACCTCAGTCTCCTTCAAAGTAGGCATCTTGGGATCTCACGTAGTTCTCCCAATCACCATCACCTACCCTGTTGTATTTTCCTAAACCACATTAACAGTCTGAAATCTCTTCCCTTTCAAAGGTGATTTTAGCTTGGGGAAAAGCCAGAAGTCGCAGGGTGCCAAATTGGACTATAGCGGGGCTGAGTCACCTGGATTATTTGAAGTTTCATCAAAAAACTCTGCACAAGACATAATGTGTGAGTGGGCACATTGTTGTGATGAGGTTGCTAATTACCAGTTGCCCATAGCTGTGGCCTTCTGAATCATCTGAATAGTTTCCACAGAGGAATGTTCAAACTTAATGCAAAATTTGATGCCGATTTGTTGCTCAAAATGACTTGGTCAGTTATTTTGAATGCAATGGCCACACAGTACACATGCTCATGCAACAGCATCTACCACCCCCACTGATGAGTACAGTGAAGTCTTCATTGTTCACACATGAGCATTCCAGTCCACTCTCCTTGGCTGCCAGGTTATTTCAACGTCATACAAACCATTCTCATTATATTAACAGTGGTTGGGCTTTTTCTGGACAGACCTTGGATAAATTTCCTTAACACCAATGCTAATATTAGTTACAATCCAAGAAGTTAAGCTTGGATGACATCCCCAGCATTGGAAGAAAACTTAAATTTGCACATCAGAATGCTGCAGTCACAGAACTGTTGAGTTGGGAAAGAACTCAACTCCTCGTTTTATAGGTGAAGCAGCCGAGGCCTGGAGATCGAAGTGTGGTGCTCAGTGGTACCCAGTTGGCTGGTAACAGTCCTTGAGCCAGACCCCAGGTCTCCAGGCTAGTGTTCTTACTAAATAGTTTGTTGTGCTTTTTTTCTTTTCAAAGTAGTACATGCACTTTGTTTAAACCCCAAATAAAACTTAAAACTTAATCAAATAGCAGTCCTTTGCCCTGTGTCTACCCAGTCCTGCTCCTGTTCCTTTGGAGGCAGTCTCTCTTTACTCTTTCAGCCCTTGTAGTTTTACTCCATATCTGTGTGAAACATGTTCATGTGAGTATTTCTCCATTTATTACTTTTGGATATTTTAGAGATTATCAGTGAACTTTCAGTTGCAGGAGAGGAGGGCTTGGCCTTTGCACCCCTTCCCCCACTTCCCTTCCCCCATCCCTTCCCTATGGCTGCATCAGAATTCCTCATCAAATTAAGGGTCTGTGGTTACATGAAGTCTATGTAAATATCAAGTACCTGCGTCTGTCTAGTTCCTGAATCAGATACCAAGTTCAGAAAGTGAAGGGTACCATATGATCTAAATTTGTTTGGTTTCTGGGTTTCAAATGTAAGTAGTGAGAGTTCAGAGAGTGAGGAATGATCCAAAAATAAAACATTGTTTTGTAGAACACATCTTCCAGGTGCATACTACATAGAAGGTAAGTTTTTTGAGTCCTTGAAATGTGAAAATGTCGTCAGTCTGCCCTCACAGTTTATTAAAATTTGGTGGCTATAGAATATTCAAAGTTGGAAATAATTTCCCTCATTTTTTGTATTGTCTTCGAATTCCAATGTCATTCTTAATATTAGATTCCAGTTCTTTGGGTGTGACCTCTTTTACTCCCAAATAGCTTTTAAGACCTTCTCTTTATCACTGTGGATCTGAAGTTGTTTGTTAATGTGCCATCGAGGCCTTTTTTCTTTCTTTGAGTTGGGTACGCCACAGGTGGGTCCTTTTAAATTGGAAGTGTATGTGTGTGTGTGTGTGTGTGTGTGTGTGTGTGTGATATAATGGTTTCCTGCTTCCCATTTACTTTGTTCTCTCTTTCTGGAATTCCTACATGTTTGTCAGATATTGGACCTCATGGGTTCTAAGACTGTCCATTTCTACTTTCTGTCTTTTTGCCTTTTATTTTCCTTTTTTGGAGTGTTTACTGTACTTTATCTTGCAGTCCTTCCATTAAAATTTTTATTTCACCCATCATATTTTTAATTTCCAAGAGCTCTTGATTGTTCCTTACTGTTCCCTCACCGCTGCACCTTGCTTTTGGTTTAGCTCTCTGAGAATATTGATGACAGCTTTTCTGAAGTCTTCTTCTGCTCGTTCTGTGGCTTCCACATTTCTCTATTCCTAGCATTTGTCTCAGTCTCTCTCCCGTTGGTGGCGTTCTTCAAATGTCTGGTGATCCTTGGCCATTAGTATTGGAGAGTGTGACACAAACAGCTTGGAGATTCTGGGTGTTTCCATAAAGCTTTTGACTGGTGCCCTCTTGTGCGGAGGGATTTCATCGTCAACTCACCGTTGCTCTGGAGATTTTTCAGTTATTGGCATGTGAAGGCCTTTTCTGGAAGGCCATTCTGTGAATGCAGAAGATGCTGTTGACCCGTTAGCTCCTGGATTTGGGTTTGGGGCTGCTTCTCGTCTTGTTTGTCTCTTCAAGTAAAGATGGAAGACTCTCACTACTCCACTGCCCGCCTTTGCCCCGTTACTACTCTGGCCAGCAGAAAGGTTTCTGGACGGTGAAAAAGAGCAGTTGGCCGGGCACGCGAGGTAGCTGACTGGTCAGACAACTGGGTTTGCCTGTTGTGTGCTCTGCATCCGAAAGAACACCCTAGGATAAGTCAGTCCACTTTACATTTCTCAACCACTGCACAAAGAAAAGCAGAGACGTTGCCGTATTTTTATTACTTCACAGGTGAAGAAACTGAAGCTCAGAATCATTCTGCTCTTTTCTCTTCCTTTTACTCTTATTAGTGACTTTTGGTAAGAAAATTTTAATGGTGTATAATTTTTAGATTATACTACATTCTTGTGAAGAGATAACCTTAGTATTATAAAGATTCATAGAATTACACCAGCTGCCTGGAGGCAAGTCTCTGTGCCCTACAGAGGTCACTGACAGGTGTCTGGGGCTTAGCATTTTGAGTATGTGCAATGTCACAATGTAGCAAAACTGCATCCCTGGCATCAAGCAATGGAGAGGATTCATTATGCAAGGGGAAAATAAAGTGTTCCAAGTACCAGTTAACATAAGTACTGTGAGAACTGTAGCAGTAATCACAGCGGACTCTACTGAGCGCTGACTTCCTTTATGCCAGCCTGCACATGTGTGGTTCCATTTAATCCTCACTGTTTTCATTTCCATTTTACAGAGAAGGGAACTGAAGGTGAGAGAGGATAGCTCATCCACGTTCGTGGTGGAGCTATTTGAACCCAGCTCCCTCTGTCTCCAGAACCCATGCTTGTAGCCACTTTACTCTTTTGCGTATCAAATGAGTCCTAAAATTCTCCTTTGATGATGGCTCACCTCTCTCAGATAGCAATGTAACCGATCTTTTATGGAGTTATAAGAGAACCAAAATTGAAAGGAGCCTAGAAATTTCCCAGTCCAGCCACCTCCCCAAGGCCAAGCTGGGGTGGGGTAGGTGGATGGATGGATGGTTCATTGATAGATAGATAGATAGAGATATATAGACACATATCTACATATATTTTTTAAGTAGTCACACATAATATTTTTCTACACCATTTGAGGGCCAGTTACATTCTTTATGGTACTTTACCAATTACTTTAGCCCATCTAAGTAGAGGACTGTTCCCTTGCATAACCTCAGTACAGTTATCAGCTTCAGTACATATAATCTCCAAGCATTACTTTAATGCAATCAGAAGAAACCACCAACCAACAGTGGTTTCTTTTCTTCTGCGCACTGAGCAGCAGGCCTGCGTTTACGTGTGGTTTGTATACAGCAATCTTCAAGTCGAATTGTTTCAGTCTCACTAAAATTGCCTTCTCCTGTACCAACAGTGGGTAAAGGGTACATGTCGACTTTTCTGTTTTCAATTAAGTATTTGTTTACTTTCTGCTCTCATTAGGGTCTCTAAATACTCTGCCCTACTCCCAGGCCTTAGAAATGAGAGTAAACGTCAGCATAATAGAATTTTCTAGTCTGGGGGAGAAATGTTGCCTTTTTATGTCTGGAGCCCCTAAGGAGGACAAGCTCTCAGTTAACTAAAACGTCATTTGCACCCTCTTTGCCCAGCTTCCCCTTGTTGATTGACTTTCACCATGAACTCTGTCAGCTGCGGTAAAATACTGATTAAGTGGCCCATGACTGGTCTTCCCTGATTGTTTTCTGAACTCTCAGGTCACTGTGATACCTGTCATCAGCTGCATGTTACCCTACTCCCCATACCCTCGCTTTTCCTAGAGTTCTTCGTGTCTCCTGCCTAGGAAGCAAAATTCAGGAACGTTCCTGAACATTCCAGCTCACAGCTGGAGGCAAGTCTCAGCAGCTGTATTTCCCAGTTGGAGGCCTCCACTTGCCCAGAGCAGATGTGGTAGAGTGACAGTGATGTGGGGAAACTTGTTCGTGTCTGAATCCCTCCCTTAGGGTGTTGGGCTGTCCCTGTGCTCCAGGTGAGGGAAAGGAGCACACATTACAGGGGTGCTGTCTGTGCTTGGAAGTTGTCGGCAGCAGGAAAGTCACATCCGTGTCCTGAGTCTGAACACACTGAGTTTGTAGTATTTCCTCTTTTTCCTCCTCTCCCTTAATCTCCCTCATTTTGAGTTGCTTTGTCATTCCATTTTCCTTATTTAAAGCTTTTTTATATAAAAATTTCAAGGGAGTCCTGGCTGGTGTGGCTCGGTTGGAGCATTGTCCTATAACCAAAAGTTTGTGGATTCAATTTCTAGTCATGGCACATACGGGAAGCAATTAATTACGTTGATGTTTCTCTCTGTCTTCCCCTTCCTCTCTCTCTAAAAATCAATAAACATATCCTTAGGTGAAGATAAAAAATTATTTCATTGGAATACATATATTTAAAATTATTGTAAGCTTTATTTCATCAGAGTTTTGTAAAAACATAGTTGTAAAGTCAAACAGCAGTGCCCTTCAAAGCTCCTCTCCAGCCCCCAGACCCACTGCCTGGAGCAACCTGTTTTAGCTATTTCTTCTGGTACTGATCTCCATAAATTAGATGCTCATGCTGCATTTTCTGGTTTATAGGTTTTAAACACTGCCTGCTAGCTTCCTATCAGAGGAACCTGCCCCCTGCAGCACCCAGCCTCACTTCGCCTCCCGGCACAGTTATACATCGAGTGGGGTGAAATCTGCGGTTGGTGTTTACACTGCAGTGATGATTTCACTATTATTACTCCCTAGAATACCAACTATTGTGCTAGAATTACACTTGGTTTCTTATACAACTTTCTGTTTTTCTCAGAGTCAGTTGCCTTTAAGAGATTGCTTAGTTTACTGCATACCTGTTGCACATTCTTTCCAAATGCCCCCTGTAAATCTAGCAAATGCCTACCCGTGCCATTTGCCAAATGCTCACCAGCATCATGTCATCTATCTAGCAGTTCAGCCCTGCCCTGCATAGACCTTCTGAATCCCCCATCTTCTGCTCCAGTCTAGACCTGTCACTCTTTAGGCATCATCTGAGAACTTCCCTTCCCTGCACCTCTGTTTTATATCCGTTTTTCTTGGCTCCTAGGTCTTCCTCTCTTATACCTTATGCCTTTATTTGGGGGTAGCATGTTCTCCAGCAACTCCTGAGAAAGGAACATGGGAAACAACTTTTTGAGGCCACATAGGTCTGAAAATTCCTTTGTCCTACCTCAGTCAGAATGATGGTTAGTTAGATATAGAATTCTTGGTTGAAAATAATTTCCCTTCCACATTTTGAAGGTAGCATTCTACTGCCTTCCAGCCTCTGATGTTACTAATGAAAAGTCTAATGCAAATGACCTGTTTTCTCTCTAGAAGTTTAGGAGATCTCCTCTTTATCATTCAGAATAACATGCCTTGGATAGTTTCTTTCTTCCTCCCTCCCCCTTCCTCCCTTTCTTCTTGGTCTGTTCATGGAGTTGGCCAATCATTGGGAGTTTTCAATCTGAAGATGGCTTTCTTTGATTCTGGAATGTGTTCATATTTCAAATTATTCATTTCATCATTTCTCCTGTTCCTTCCTTCTGGAACTCCATGTTAGTTAAATGTTGGCCAACCTAGACTGACCTCTAACTTCTTTCCCTTTTCTCCATATTCCCTATCTGTTATGAGTCTGTTCTACTTTCTACACTATTTCCTTGACTGTTCTCCAATATCTCCCACTGAATTTTTCATTTCAGTTGACATATTTCTAATATTTAGGAGTTCTTCCCATTCTGATTCTGTTTCAGAGCACCTTGTTTTCTGAATACAGTGTCTTATATCACTAGTGATATTAATTATAGAGTTTGGGTTTTCTCTCTCCCTCTCTCTAGGTTTTCTTAATTCTTTCTGAATTAGCTGTTCCCTTTAAGTTTCTTTCCTCATGATTTTGGTTTCACTTTTTCATTTTGGGAGTCTCCCCTCAAATGTCTGGTGATTTTTATCAACAGGGGGTTTATCCCCCCCTGAAAACACGAGGGCCATTCTGTTTCTCCTCCTGAGAGGTAGAAACCATGGAGCCTGGGGCTGAGGCTTGGTCCACTGTTCAGGACGGGGACTTTCAGTCCATTCCCAGTTTTCATCCAGTACTGCGATCTGCCCTGACAGGAGCCAGCCTGGAGCAGTTTCTCCTGAGAATAAGGCTCTCGTTGCCTTGATGGTGCTGGGGTGGAGGGTGGAAGGTTAGAAGGATCCTGTAGAGGACGGCCTGGGCCCAACCTCTCTCTATTCAGCCTTCAGCCAGCCCTCCTGACTTATCCCTTCTTTTCCCTAGGCCACTCCCTCTGGTGTGGTGCCTCCAGCTCTGAGTCTTCCCAGACCTGTGGGAAACCCTGTAGTAGCTTCCCATGCCACTCAGAGCCACCGCTGGCCTCCTCATGCTGCCCCGTCCCCCAATTCCTGGCTTCATGGTCTTCTACCCTGGCCCTTGTTTGTGCTTCTCCAACCACACTGGCCTTCCTGCTCTTCCTCATGCATTCCATGCTCACCCCTCCTAAGGACCTTTGCACTAGCTCTACCTTTGCCCAGATATCTCCCTGTCTCATGATTGAGGCTTTTTCCTCACCTTCTTTACTCTTTGCTCAAATATCATCTTCTCAGTGATAAAATTTTTAAAATTCCTTCTAGCCTTCCCACTTAGTGTTCCCAATCCCCTATGTGCTCAGGTGTTTTTTCCATATACTTCCCCTTCTACACACTACACACTGAACATTATTAGAACTGTTTATTATTTATTCTTCGTCTCCCTTGCTATAACGTAACCTCCATGAGTCAAGGATCTTGTTGGTGTGTTCATTTTTGTCTCCTGGGTGCCTGGAGCAGGGATAGAGCCAGAACTGGACCACGGTCCCCTGGCAACAAGGCCTCCTACCTTTCTGCTGTGAAGGACCACATCTAACTACACAAAGGTAATCCCCTCAGGCACCACCTCTTGTTTATTCTCCCTGCTGCCCCATCTTCCACCATCCTCTTCAGTGACTTCAGTATCTCCATAAACCTATTTGCCAAAAATAATAATTTTTAACTGTACAGAAACAACTTCATGTTTGTTATGTTCACACCAGGGTGAGCTTGGGCACATTTCTTCACCTCCCTCCACCTCAAAAAGAGACAGCAGTAATGTTCTAGTTCACAGGATCTTCATGAGGATTAAATGAGTTAATATACATAACTATTTACGATTTCAAAAGTGCATACCTTGTGTTATTATAAGAATATAGTATGTTTGATTGGAAGTCTTAATCACAGCAATCAGACAAGAAAAAGAGATAAAAGGCATCCAAATTGGAAAGGAGGAAGTAAAACTGTCATTGTTTGCAGATGACATGAGAGTGTACATAAAAAATATTATAGACTCCACCAAAAAACTACTCGACCTAATAAGTGAATTTGGCAAAACAGCGGGATACAAAGTCAATATTCAGAAATCAAAGGCATTTTTGTACACCAACAATGAAATATCAGAAACAGAAATCAGGAAAAAAGGTCCCATTTGATATAGCAACAAGAAAAATAAAGTACCTAGAAATAAACCTAACTAACGAGGAAAAAGACCTGTACTCAGAAAACTATACAACATTCAAGAAAGAAAATAATGAAGTCTCAAACAAATGGAAGCATTTACCATCCTCATGGATTGGAAGAATTAACATCATCAAAATATCCATACTACCCAAAGCAATTTATATATTCAATGCAAAATCTATCAAAATACCAATGACATATTTGACAGCTATAGAACAAACATTTCAAAAATTTATATGGAACCATAAACGACCCTGAATAGCTGCAGCAATTTTGAGAAAGAACAAAGCAGGAGCGATTACAGTATCTGACATCAAACTGCATTACAAAACCACTGTAATCAAAACAGCCTGGTACTGGCATAAGAACAGACACATAGACCAATGGAACAGAACAGAGAGCCCAGAAATAAACCCAAGTCTCTACGGTCAATTAATATTTGGTGAAGGGAGAAGAAGCATAAAATGGGGTAAAAATAGCCTCTTCAACAAATGGTGTTGGGAGATCTGGACAGCTACATGCAAAAAAATGAAACTTGATCACCAACTTACACCATACACAAAAATAAATTCAAGGTGGATAAAAGACTTAAATATAAGTCGTAACACCATAAAAGTCCTAGAGGAAAACATTGGCAGGAAAATCTCATAGACATTCCACGCAGCAAGATCTTCACTGATAATGTCCCCTAAAACAAGGGACATAAAGGGAAGAATAAAGAAACCGGACCTCATCAAATTAAAAACCTTTTGCATGGCAAAAGAAAACAATTAAAATGAAAAGAGAACCAACTGTATGGGAAAACATATTTGCCTATGATACCTCAGACAAGGGTTTGATCTCCAAAATACATAAAGAACCCATACGACTCCACTCCAGGAAGACAAAAAACCCAATTAAAAAATGGGCAAAAGACTTGAACAGACACTTCTCCAAGGAGGACATACAGAGGGCCCAGAGACATATGAAAAGATGCTCAGCATCACTAGCCATCAGAGAGATGCAAATTAAAACCACCATGAGATACTACCTGACACCAGTCAGAATGGCCATCATAAACAAATCAACAGACAAGTGTTGGAGAG
>VMDR010022694.1:0-16047 GCA_007922815.1 Macrotus californicus | reverse complement strand
AGTGCACAATTTAAAAGTTATGAATTGATAATTTTTGGTATTTTCCACTTAATACTCTTACACCATGAAACTATGGAAAGCGAAACAACGGAAAGCAAACTGTGGAAAACAAAACAGGGATGTGGTGGGACTACTCTCTTTCTCTGAGTTCCGGTAAGATTGATTCTGACAGTTTTTGTTAGATCTATCAGTATTTCTGAGAAAGGACCCCAGAAATGCCTACTTTGACATTTTCACTGATATCTCCTACACTGGCATTTCTTAACAATGCTAACTCTGTACTCTCTGGTAGAAAGCACATGACTGTAGTTCTTAAATCTCTCAATATAATATAAGTCATGTCTCTGATACAGAAATGTGTTCAAATACACATAATCAGTAATAAGGAAGGTTAGAGCTGAAGGGAATATTAAAATCCGTCAATCAGGGAAAGTGACTTATTCAAGCTGCTCTGTTATTTTTTGACAGAATGAGGGACAGTGCCCATTTAGCTCACTGACTTTCTATGCACAGTTGTTTACAGAAGAGAAGATTGCTGTTGAAAATTCACTAGTACTTATTTTGTAACTTTCAGTTTAGTCTCTTGTTGGTGACATGAAACCTAAATCAATAAATATCACAAATCCTCAAAACCAGTAGCAGTGGTTTCCAAGTGGTGATTTTTCAGATTCTTTTTAATACATGATAGATTAAAATTTTATACACACACAAACATACATATTTTCTATATTTATATATAAAATATATATTTTAAAAATTAAATAAATACTAAAAATATATATATACACATATATATATTTTACACTGTGTGAAAATTACATGGAGGAATTAAGATCCAATTTCTAACTCTCAATATTTTTAAAGTATACACCCCTTTCATTACAGTTGTAATACAAGTAAATAATACAATAATTAATAAATAATGTAAGAAAAAACTCTGTGTGTTGCATACTCACAACTGTAAACCTACTTTTGTCTATATATGTTGCTGTGTGCATGTAAAGGGAGAAAAATAAAAAAATGAAGGACTAATCTAATGGAAGAGCTGCTTGAGAAAACTTTTTGCTAGCCTGTTAATTCACTGCTTAGTGAAATGTAAGAAGATACTTCACGTGAATTTGGTGAGCTAAGGTCAGTGGATTACCTGGGGCTGGACAAGGTACAAAAGCAGCAAGCACAGCCTGAGGATCCTGCATCATACCTGGTATCCATGAACCACTGTCAATTTATTAGAAAGGAATACCCAGGAACCAGCTCATTATAGGTTTCACCTACAAATGGTCAGATCCTGTCTTTTCCATTTTTTTAAAGTCCTATTTTATTAACTTCTTTCTTTGCAGACAGTTTTAACAAGAATTGTGGCTTTTGTCTCCTCTCATAGCCAAATCTGATGTAATTCTTCGCAGTAATAATCGGTTACCTCCAAAGCCAGTAGTTTTAGTGCATATGTCTTTCCTGTGCTTTGCCTTGTACAGTTCCTTCGTGATTTCTACAGACAAGCTTTTCAGCCTAAGTCCCCACTGTTTTACTACAACATACTTTCCCAGCTGGAGACTGTTTCATGTTGGGGAGATGGTGGTATATTTTTAAAGTTTGTAAAGGGTCTAAACTGGAACAAAGCCTTTCCGTATACTTTAACGGCTTAGGGCGTACTAGAAATTTTATCTGAATGTAAAAATAAATCTCAAACACCAAGTTTTGTTGTTCTGCTCAAGCTTAGAGTCATCAAGAACTATATTCAGTATTAACAATAAATCATTTGAAATAAAGGCGACATTATGAATGCTTTCTCCTTTCTTAATGGATAGTGGCTTAGGGGAAAAGTGCCCCAGAGTCATTATTCTTAAAAGAAAAATAATACTTTATTAATAAAATAAGACTCCAAGGTCCCATTTAAAGACTTCTAGTTACTGTATTTTGTGGGAGAAAGAAAGCATTTTGTCATTTTAAAAACAAGGAAATGGATATATGTGTTAAGTGATTTATCCCAGATCTGACTGAAAGATTCAGGCTTGGATTCTATTTTTGCTTATGTCCAATTGTAGCCCAACTCTCAGGTGGTACTCCACAGCACAGGGGAAGTGAGGCCAGATATCTACCACATGGGCTTCCCTGACTGTGGTCTCTTTTACCAATTAACCTGCTGCATTCTCTTGTGTATTGCCTTTTTTAGTCTTTTAGGAAAAATAATATGTCATTGAAATCTAAAGCTTGCGATCTCTGATAATCCTTAAGATTTCAGTATAACATTCTACTGTTTGAAATTTTAGAACAAGGTATCTTGGTATTACTTCACACTATGAGAGAAATTAGAAATGCTGAAATTCATAGCAAAAGTTGGCAGATTAAAGCAATTTTCCCCACAAAGAGACAAAATAAAGGTAGAATATTTGGGATTTAGCAAATGTGGTAAGGAGGATAACAAAGGAGAACAGAAAGAGAATGTAATGATGGATCCGTTTTCCTGCAGGTATCTCTATAGATAAAGATATTACAAATCCATGAATTATCCTGTTCATTTCCAGTTAACATATAATTTGCATTTTTTCTATCACGTGTACATTATGATTTTCTTTGAGGCTTCAGAAACACATCAATAAATAAAATCCTCTTGAAATTTACAGGATGTCAGAATCTCTTTTGTACTTCATCTTGAGAACCCCACTTTTTACTGATAACAACCTATGCCTCAAGCTGGAAGCAGAAATAAACTGACTTACACTTGAGATTTCTAATTGAAATTTAAACAGAGGCAAATTCATGAATATGATTATTATCATCCCCTGAAAAATCCATTGGTTGTTGTTGGGCTGTGAGCATCATTATCACTGTTTTGAACAGAAAATCCAAAGTCAACCAATGAAGTGTTTAACAACCACTGTCCTTTTGCAGCAGAAACAAAGAAGGAGCTCCTACCTTTGCAACAGCATGGATGGATCTGGAGAGTATTATGCTAAGTGAAATAAGCCAGGTGGTGAGGGACAAATGCCATATGATCTCACCTTTAACTGGAACATAATCAACAAAAGAAAAAAGCAAACAAAATATAGCCAGAGACATTAAAATTAAGAACAATCTAACAATAGCCAGAGAGGAGGGGGGAGGGTATAGTGGGGGAAGGGTTTTCAGGAACTACTATAAAGGACACATGGACATAACCAAGGGGGAGGGTGGGAGCAAGGGAGGGAGGGGGGATTGGCTGGGGTGGGGGGGAGTGGTGGGGGGAAAATGCAGACAATTGTAATTGAACAACAATAATAAAGTCTTTAAAAATCAAAAATAAATAAAAACCACTGACGTAAATTATCAGTGAGTATTTATATTGAGTGTCTACTCTAATCCTGTTGTTGGATTCAATGTTATGTGCATGAAATAATGATCTATGTATCCACATGCCCATGGCACCCATGTCTAGACTGTCCTTCTCTCTCATAGTTAACCCCTCTCCTGTGTTCCACCTTCAGTCCCTAGTAAATTTAAGCCTTAGAGATAAATTATCATGTCCAAAACATAGGTTTACCTCACGATTTTCCCAGGACTTCACAGTGCAAAGGTCTTTTAGCTAGCACTCTAAAACTAGCATTGAGGGAGGGGCAGACAACAGGAAGGCTCTGTTCTTTGCTCCTTACTCTACTTTAGTGGGGCACAGTGTCCTCAGTGCATTTTATGTTGTCACAATAGGGGGCACCACTGCCAAGGGCAGAAAGGTGATAGCCAAGGATGCTAGTAATACTACTATAGTATTCTGGAATAACCCACTTAACAAAATATTGTGCTGCATTCTATGGAACTAACAAATACGTTTGTGCATATTTTCAATGCGCAAAACATGTGGAAATAGAATCCTAAAATATATATCTATAAAACATTTAAACCTATAGTTCTCTCTGAATTTTATTATTCATTCAGTTTTTTAGGAATAAAATATATAAATAGATGGAATACCATATTTTAACATGAGTTGTTCACTTTTAGAAAAATCACATCATGGGTAGCAATGCCAATTTTGAGCGTTAAGAGTCATTACACAGTATCAATTTGAATTTATGACTGATTTGTTAATATTCATTCTTTCTATAAAAACACGCATGTGACCATGTCATTATGTATTCTAATGTAGTATTTACATACTGAATGACAATCAAAACCACACTTTTTAAATTCTTTTGTTGATTACTATTCAGATATCATTTTGATTTTTAACTAATATAAATAAGTGTTTCATATTCTTTGTAAATTCCATTAGAATCCTAACAGGGATGTTATATCATAAAGTTATTAATGAAGAACATTGGACCTGCTAGAATTAGAATCACAAGTGTTTTTTTTAACCATTTTAACACTTTTAAGTGTACAACTTAGTGGCATTAAGTACATTTACAACATTGCATAACTATCACCACTCTTTCCTAAACTGTATAGCCCAAAATAAAAATTGTAACCATTAAGCAATAGATCTCCATTCCCCTCTCCCCACAGCCCCTGTCTCAATGAGTTTGTTCCTTCTAGTCACCTCATATAAGTGGAATCATACAATCTTTGTCCTTTTGTGTGTGGCTTTTTTCACATGCTTACCTTCACAGCATATATTACCCATATATTCATCCATGATGAAGCAAGGTTCATCCATGTTGTGGCATGTATCAGAACTTCAGTCCTGTTTATGGCTAAGTTGTATGCATGTATCGCATTTTGTTTATCCATTCTTTCGTTGATGGACACTTCGGTCGTTTCTGCATTTTGGCTATTGTGAGCAGTGCTGCTGTCAACAGTGGTGTACAAGTAGCTGTTTGAGTCCCTGGTTTCAAGTCTTTTGGTTATGAACCTGAGTGTGGAACTGCTGAGTCATATGAAAGGTCTTTGTTTAACTTGTGAGGAACTGTCAAACTTTTTAAGTGACCTTACCATTTTATATTCTAACCAACCATACACAGGGGTTCAATTTTCCCACACCTGTCAACAGTTATGTTTCATTTTGCTTTTCAAAACGTAATAGCCATCACTTCTTAGCCTTTTGGCTAAGATCAAGATTAAATACAATAGCCATCCTAGTGGGTGTGGAGTGAGGTCTCACTGTGATTTTGATTTGCATTTCCCCAATGATTAATGATGTTCAGTATCTTATTAAACATTTGTATATTTTCTTCAAAGAAATTCAAGTCCTTTGCCCATTTTGAATTTCGTTGTTGTTGTTATTGAGTTATGGGAGTTCTTTGTACTAGGTATTAATCTCTCCTAAAATGCGTTTGCATGTATTCTTTCCCGTTCTGTAGGAGTCTTTTCACTCTCTGGATAGTGTCCTCTGATGCACAAAAGTGTTTCCATTTTGATGAAGTTCAAATTATTTATTTTTATTGTTGTTGCCTGTGCTTTTGGTGTCATATCCAAGAAATCACTGCCAAATCCAACATCTTCAAGATTTTCCTATTTTCTTCTAAGATTTTTATAAAAGTTTTATGTGTTACATTTATGCCTTTGATCCATTGTGAGTTAATTTTTGTATGTTGTATAAGGGTCCAATTTCATGCTTTTGCATGTGGATATCCAGTTTTCCAGCACCATTTGTTGAAAAGACTGTCCTTTCCTTGTTGAATGGTCTTGGCGCCCTTGCCAAAAATCAATTGATGTAAGGGTTTATTTCTGTACTTGCAATTCTAGTCCATCGATCTCTATGTCCATCTCTGTGGGGGTGGGAGGGAGTAGAAGGGGAAACTGGAGAATCACAGTTTTATTATATATGAAATGAATATGAAAAAATATAGAGCAAAATAAGAATTGTCCCATTAGCTGGGGCTGAATTCACGTCAGAATATTGGATAGAAGAGGATCCAAAAGAAATATGAATAGCCCTGGTTGGTATGGCTCGGTTGGAGTGTTCTTCTGTAACCCAAAACTTGCAAGTTTGATTTCCAGTCAGGGCATGTACCTAGGTTGCAGGCTCTGTCCCGGGTCTGGGCGCATATGGAAGGCAACCAACTGATGTTTCTCTCTCACATCAATATTCCTCTCTCCCTTCCTCTCACTCTGAAAGTAATGAAAAAATGTCCTCAGGTGAGGATTAAAAAAAAAAAAAGAAGAAGTCAGAATAAAGACATCAAATGTTATTCTCAACCGGACTCAGGCAGCAAGAGTGGCTTCACGTTACTGACTGGTTGTATTCAAAGGACATTAGTTAAAGAACGGGGAATGAAGAAAGTAAGAATTAAAACAGGCAGGGTCAGAAGGAGCTTGTAGCTGAAGGAGAGAGAAGGTGCAGTTAAGGTGAGAGCGAGGCAAGAATGCTTCTGAATTCCTGTTCGGCACGGAAGCTTACTGTGTGATAAGCTGCTGGCCAGGATATTGAGCTTTTTCACAAAGGAAACTGGAGTACCATGAATGCTCTGCCCTGGTGTTTCCCACCTACTTCTTCTTCCATTCTTTCTTGAACTTTTTTCCATGAACTCTTATTTCTTATTTTCCTCCCTGAATGCTTGGCCCCTGTATCACCTTCCTTTGGGTGTTTTTATTCTCATCTGGATGTGCAATTCCTGAGGTGCTTTGTATTCCAGCTTTCTGTATCTTCCTGTGCCTGATGTACTGGTCTCTCCAAAACACACTATTGAATATGAGGGTTTCTATGAAGTCCAAAATTTTTATGTGTTTGCTGGACTCCCACCTAGCACAGCTTCTCATTTCAAATAGTCAGCTATCCCTGACCCAATTTTTGTTCTTTATCGCTGCTTCAGATTCAGTGTGGTCACACACATAGGGAGGTTAAAACAGGCCTTTTGAAAACTGATGAACTCTTTTAGGTTGTTTAAGAACATTTTTAGCTGTTGGCTGTCTTAGTGCAACAAATGGATGAAGATGTTCACTTCTGAATCCTGCAGCAGTATGCAGAGCCCACGTAAAATTCTTAGAAGATATTGTCTAAGTGTCCAGTGCCATTTGACATAAAGTGAGAGTATTAAGCTATTTCAAGGTTTGGAAAACTTTTCATTAAAGGATCAGACAGTAAGTATTTTAGGGTTTGGGCCAGATAGTCTTTGTCACAGCTCCTTAATATTGCCAGTGTAGTGAAAAGAAGCTCTAGGCAAGGCATACACAAGTAAACAAGGATGTTTTCCAATAAAACTTTATTTTCAAAACCAGGTGGTAGACTGCATTTGGTCCCTAAGATAACCCTGGGCTATTACATCTGCTGCTTTTACTGGCTCAGTGAATTGATCTGAAATTATATATGTTTTATCAACTTTTTTCCTCTGTATAGTTTGTGCCTGAGATGTTTCCAATGTAAAACCACCACTTTGCTCACCAAGTTCAATCAACTCAAGCTCAGATGAAACAGTTTGCAATATAGAGCATTATGTTTACTGTGTAAAGTATCTATGAAAAAATTGTCATGCCTTGCCAAAACTCTGTACCTTTTTTACCTTTTAAGAAATTCTTACCTTTTACGTTTTTTTAAGGAAAGACTAGTAAATCAAAGACTATTTTCCCTTGAAATTTCCTCTGGAATTTCACTATTGTGATATGTAGGATCTCTCACATCTGTCACACTTGCATATACATTGGAGGTTACAAAAACCAATGGGTAAGGAGGACATGAGAGCTTCTTTTTAAGCAGCAAAAAATGAAAGGAGAAGATTTGTAGAAGAAAGACTGAAAAGTAAACTTTGGTTCTGAAAACAATCAAATGAAAAATCATCGCTTAAGCTCTGTTAAATTTGGAGTTTGATTGGACATTGGAATGCCTTCCATCCCTATCAGTGGCCCTCCTGCTAAGCTGAATTCATCCAGCAAAAGCTACAGCTTCATTTCAACCCATGACCACTTAAAATTAAGGGGAAAGATGGAGGTTACCACATAATTGGTTACCATAAATAAATTAGACAAATCTGTTCAAAATCAACAAGATGTAGAGAGATAATAAAATATTTAAAACCTGAGGTGAAATACAGCCTTTACATAGTTAACTTTATGATTTTGAACTCGTTATCTGAAATGTTTCCTCTTGGTGGCCAAAGCTATAAACTGTACATAATAAAACTTTCTGATAGTATGTGGGCAGGATTAACTTTTTAGCAAATCTAGCATGGTGTCTCTAGTATAGCAGAAAGTTAATGTCCTTGGGTAGAGTCTGTTTTGCTTGCTCTCCTGTAGATGACCATCTGAAATGAATTGAGAGGAATGGTACAAAGAAACAGCAAACATCTTAGGGACTATGTGTGTTAAACAATTCCCATTTTTAATTCGTGGTACAATGTTCTGAGGTAAGCAGGATTGCTTTCGTTTTGCAGGAGGCTGAGGCACAGAGTGATGTGTTAGACTGCCCAAGGTTACTCTAGCTAACGATTCTATAACATGCTAATAAACACACTGTAATAATGCTACCAACAATAGAACCCCATGTACACAGCAATCATTTGTCATGTGATTGTTTTAAAAAATTCAGGGGATGTCAGAGTTGTGAGAGATGACAACAGCCAGTGCAGGTTCCCAAACTGTGCAAACGAGGGCTGCTCCATGGCAGTCGGAGTGAAATGAGGAAAATAAAAATAGGGGTTTTCCCAAAAAACTACATATATTCCATTAAAGAACTATTTGTTAGTAATAGTAGTTTAACAATTGTATATTACATAGTCTATTTTTATCAAATAAAGTAATTTATATGGCACAATAAAAGTAAACCAGTAATATCATCCCCTCTACTTTTTTATTTCACTTTAGCAAACCATGAAATCCAGAAGTTTTGAAATAATTGTGTTGCCAATGTTACGTCTTTACTTGGCTAAGCTATAATCCCGTTATTCAATCAAGTTCCAATCTAGGCATTGCTGTGAAAACATTTTGTAGATGTAATTAAATTCTGTACTTAGTTGATTTTAAGAGATTATCCTGGATAATCTAGATAGGCCCAATTCAATCATTTGAAAGGCCTTGAGAGTTGAAATCAGGTTGCCTGAAGAGAAAGAAATTCTGCCTGTGGCCTGTAGCTTCAGCTCCTGCTCAAGAGTGCCAGCCTGCTTTTACCAATGGCCTGTCCTACAGACCTGAAGTCTCTACCCAGCCAGTCCCTGTTCTCTCTCTCTCTCTCTCTCTCCATATATATATATATACACACACTCTATAAGTGTGTGTGTGTGTGTGTGTGTGTGTATGCTGTCCCTCTACTAGAACACTAACTAATAAATTCATCAACTAAGACCAACTCACTCATTTTACAGATGAGAAAATTATGGTCCATATACAGTGAGATTTGCTCTTCAGACCACACAGAAGTTTAGAAACAGAAGTTGCACTTGAACTGGAGTTTTTTTCCCTGCAGATCTTGTGCGTGTTCGTCTATCGCCCTGCCTAATTTAGACATTTCAGTCAGGAGCAGATGCCATGTTCACCATTATAATTTAAAGTTTTAAAGACCATCCAGTTGGGAAGTCTCATGACATATGAAAAAGACACAATTATCTTTTAAATAATTGTTCTATATTAAATAGGAAAAAAACAGTGAAGTATTCATGTAATTCTTTATATTTTATCCATTTACATTTTACACCGAATTAAAAGTTTCATTACACATTAAAGGCACATGATTAACTTTCTCAACTATAAAGTGCTGTCCTTGGTTTGGCTATAATCTTGATCCTGATTTATTTTAGTACTTTTTATGTATTCTATTTTATTTCTACCAGATTTCACCAATGAGGACAAAATATATATTTAACATGGGATGTTCTGTCTCTAAAGTACACTGAAAATACAATTTTATGTTCTTATCATGGCTTTGAGGTATTTTTATACATATTTGGCTAAATCTATCTAGCAAATGAATTGTTGCTTGAAAGTTCATACTCTGTGGGGTGCAATTGAACATTTTCAGGTCACTGGGATATGGCAAGTTTCACCTGAGAGTTAGTAGAAAATATTTAAACAGCCAGCATATTTCCATAAGCAGAGAAAAGATAAAGGGAATGAAAAAGTGAGAAATAGAAAAAAATTCTTGACCCCAATTACTCATAACACACAATTCTCCCACACATGTATGTATAATTATCCTCTATTTTAGAATCCCACTCCTACACTGTGCATGGCACAGTGTTTTTACTTAATGGATAAAAAAATAAATGAATTCTCATATATCAGATAAGGTTGCTCATTAGGTTTAAAAAAGTAGCTGCTGTATTTTTGCAGAGTGTAGGGCCCAACAGCCGGAGCATCATTTGATTCCCAGTGACTTGGTTTTGAATTCTACCTCTGCCACCTGAGCTTGGACAGGCTTCTGTTTCCTCACCTTTAAAGTCAGAATAACATGTGCTTCAAAAGGTTGCTGTAGGAAACTCATAAGTTGTGTTTGTAAGAAATGTGATAGCTCCAGAATATTGGAAATGCTTGTCCGGTGCCCTCTCCAGGCCTCCATGATGCACACCTGCCTGTTTCCATCCTTGAGGTGTTCCAGTCTCCCCCTTTCTGACCACGCTCATAAACTCGAGCAGGCCTAGATTTGCCTCCTCAAAAACATCTAGAAAAAACCTTTATCTTCTCATAGCCTCTTCGGATATTGCTCCTTATGTTTAGCAAACTCCTCTCTCACTTTTAACCTGGCTGTTCCTTCCCCTACATAATGTTTGTGCTTAAATGTGTCTTTCTCAAGAAGGCTCTTCCTGGCACCTCCTTAAAATGATTGTGAATTTTTCTATTGCATTTACCAAAACTTTAAAATTCGTATGTACTTTGTTTACCCGATGTTTTAACTTTTTTTTACAAGATTATAAACTGAGTTCACAGACAGTCTATTGTGTTCAGTAGATTGTATGTTTGTCTAACTCAGCTTTGTACATAGTAGACACTCAAAACTCTTTACTAAATCAGTGAGTGAATTAATTGAATGAATGCTGATACTATTTTGTTTTTCAATGACCTAGACCAGAGTTACAAAATAAATAAAAAGCATACATGTGAAACAGGAAAATCAATTTCCTGTCGTGTTGATGCCTGATACTGGATATGCAATATTGCTAATATAGAAACCTCAGTTTCCCCTTGTGTGAAATATACAGTTTGGAATAAATTGTCTCATTAAGGTAGTGGTGAAAGAAGTTCTTAACCTTGACTGTGGCATGGACTTTTTAAAGGATGTGTATATATGTGCATAAATTTACGCAAACTATTGATACAGTTTCAATAGAATTTCCAAACCCACTGAAGTCTATCTAGAGACCACTGGGGATCCATGCAGCTCAGGTGAGAGCATCCCTCCCTTAGAGCACTAACATCCCATTAAATTACAGCATTCTGTGGAATATGGCAAATCTTTAAGTAACTTTGAATTTATCCAGAAAATTAAATGGTCTCCAGAGTCCAGAAATATTATCTAGAATTTTTATAAGAAGCTTTTGCTGATAATAAGTTTCTATATTGTCTTAGTATTATCTTTGGTTTGTTAAGAAAGGCACAAATTAACCACTTATATCTGCTTTTTCCTTCTTTTATATAATTGTTTTCTTAAAAGAGCAGGTAACTCTCACAACACATTATGAGGCATTCAGTCTGCTCTGTTACGATCAGCTACAGACACAAACACATAACAGAAACACTCCAGTCACCATACCTGTATTGCTCACTGAGCATTTGTTTATAAAATTATGACCAAAAACATCTATGAGAAAGTCCCAAATTTGAGTAAAAGTATGTCAGGTGAACATATGTGGCAAAAGAAACATACCTGATTATAGCATTGGCAATTCAAAAATATTTAACATATCTCTTATAAATCCATACCATATATATGAATATTTGTGTGTGTATATTTGCTAAGATATAGTTTGAGAAAGAAAAAAAGGTGTAACAAAACTGAAAAACACAAAACAAGTAATATATGTCGATCAACACAAAATTTAGTAAATCCTAGCAGGAGGGAAGTATCTAATTATGAAAACTAGAGATTTCTTTCCTCCTGAATAGTGTTTTTGTCTTTCCTTCTCTACGTGGCTATTGTTCGGTGGGGAGTAGGGGTTAATATTGTGAAGTTACTTTAACAAATTAGAGAAAAGTATTAGAAAATAAGTAATTTTAAAGAGCCTTTCAACACCTAAGGAAATTGAAGGAAAAAAATCTGTAATTAGATTTAATATATTCAATTCTGTGCTGTCTAGTTCCTGTGGGCAGCTAGCTTTAATATATAGCAATTATTTGCATTCTGATATAACTGTTTATAACCTGGTTTGGGCTAGCATCCCCTACTGACCCTAATAAAACTGAGAAACACTCCAAGAAGCCACATTTAGACTACTTTAACATGTATTTATTGAGGATCTATTACGCACCAGACTGTTTCAGTTTCTGGGAGCTAACAACACATGACAAACAAAAGCCTGTGTGATCAAAGTACTTTTGGAGGCAAGTTTGAGGGGAGGGGTGGTTGGCAAAGACCCAAAAACCAGAACACGGTGAGATTTGTGTTGTTATGGAGCCATGGTGAGGGAGCTTACTGAGGTAAAGGAGGTGTAATTCTCCCAAGTAATTTAGGCTCTGAACCACACTTCATTCAATTATAATGGACAGAGGCATAATTGATTCATGCTCTATTATGTGTTGCATTTATAGCCCTAATCTTAAAGCACTGTCTTCAATTTTTTTGGAGTCAAACTATGTGTTGCCTTGGATCTCCCAGGCTCCTCGGCCCCCCACTCCTGTGGCAGCCCAGCATGCCTTTTGATTACGAGGACCCTGAGCCCCTGCACTCCCTCAGAGCACGCAGACGGGTGGCAGCAGTGATTTTTCTTCCCCTTAGCCCAGCTATTATGTAGGGCACATCAGGGAAGTGTGTATAAAATTGGCATCCAGGTGTTAAGGAAAAAAAAAAAAAAAACCTCGACTGCACCAGGCTCAGTTGAACTCATTGTACCACCTAGAAACCACTCCTGCTCCAGCTGTCCTTGAAACTGTTTGGAAGAATCACAGCAGAGCCAGGGCAAAGCATTGTAAAAAGGAAGGTTAAAGGGATCATTTTAAAAAAGAAAATATATAAAGAAAAAAAAAAGCTATGTTAGCTAACTTAAAATAAAGGGGATATGAATAGTCTTTTTTATTCTTTTAATTATTATAAAGAAACAATAACATTTGAGAACTCTGTAAAGGGGGTAATATTACCCCCTTTCAAAATAGTGCAATTTTTAAAAAGACCATTATTTTTGTCCCTACACATTATATAGATTGTGCAATTTCTGAAATTGCTTATTTTTTCTTACAGTATTTGCTTGCTTCCCTCTTCTTCAAACTTTTCCAAGGGTTATTGCTGAAAGGTGTCTTGCAGTTGTAGCAAGGAACACAAGGGTTGGTTCACTTTTAATACTGGATTAGAAAGCGAGGATATCTATGGGAAATTCACCTGAGCTAGGTGAGTGCCTCTGGCATTTCTAGCCAATTGCATCACTGCTGGTAGACTGGCCGCACAACACAGTAACGTGTCGCACTAACAAGGTAATCTCAGCTCCAGCAGCGCCAGACTAGGAACATTTCAGCTCTCACTTCTTATGAGACCACCTTCATATCTGCGGCTCTTGGTTAATGGAAATATCATTATGTGGCACATGATCATATATAAACACCAAGGATTAAGTCTAGCTTGTTTCTTTTCTCTACTTCAGCCAGTTATTTGAACCTTAAATCCCCCAAAAGTATAGATTTGTGATCTATACAGACAAAGATTTGTGCATTTAAATTTGTAAAAGAAAATGAGGAAAAGTTTTATGTTGCTAGAGTGAAGAAAGGAGTGGCAAGAAATCAGGTACAGTGGGAAAATGGCTGGGTAATGAAGATCCTTTCATAACAGCTAAAGGAGCTGGAGTTCTGTCCTAGGGGTAACGTGCGCCAGTGCAGAGTTTCACCCAAAGGTGTCACAAAGTCGGCTATCTTACTGAGAACCTTCTAAATGCCAGGCATGGCTACTGGCACTGGAGATGCCCAGATAACTACATTTGGCCCTCCCTCGCTAGTAAGAACAATGACAACCTAGGGTAAAAAAAAAATGACAGAGAAAAAGCAAAGGGGCATGGTGCAGATCACCAGGACAGCACTCTAACTTGGCTGGGGAAGGAGATGAATATCACCGGGAGAGGCAACAGTAATTATAAACGATAGTTAATTAATCAAGGGAACGTCTTAAAAAGAGGGATGCTGCTTATAAAGATTTTTTTCTGCATTCAATACAAATATGCATTTGGGTCCATCACATTGTCCCAGGAGATTAGGTCAAGTGGAATATGATAAAATAGGTAAATAACCAGAATAGTGGCTGTCACAAGATTAGACCTAAAATAGTAATTAAAATGTTGGGCCTAAACGTCATCCCTGGGGTTGTTCTTTGTTAAATATTGAAGGTTAAAGTACCCCTTTAACCTTCCTTTGTACTTTGCCCTGCTCTGCTGTGATTCTTCCAGACGTTTTCAAGGACAGTACTAGCAAGTCTTGACTACAAGTCAGGCCCGAACACCACACAGGAGAAACTCCTCTATCAGTGGACACGTGGACAAAAGTGATTTCCTGTATCTCCTTCTCAAAGTCCCACTGGTGGAATATAATTTTCATATTAACAAATGATCTTTTTGCCACTTAATTCTAATACCCAAGGCACCCAGAGGAAGCTGCACATATCCCCATTTTCTGTGTGTGTTCTTTCCTTCATGTAGTCAGCCTTTTGAGAGAACGAGGCATCCTTTCTGTTGCATTGATCTGACCTTCTAAAGGAAGTATGGGCCTTATCAAAGAAGGGATTCTTTGTAAACCGACAAGTTTTCTTGCTGTTTAAAATCTGAGTCCACTCGAAAACGGCTGATTTTGAGACAAGAGTCAGATGTGAGTGGCAGCCTCCGAAACCAAAACTCCCCTGTGTGTGTCAGTAACAGAGAGAGAACTTTGATTTCTAGAAGAAAGAATCCATTTCAAATGCTTATGTTGTGGTAATTTTATTAATAAAAGACTAGAAATGGCTCTTTTAAAATATATCAATAATAAATTTGTTGTAGAAAGTCACAATTTATAAATGTACATATTTTTGCTCATCTAATCTGACACATATTTGTTCGTTCAGTTGTATGTTAGACGAATAGTAACACTGTTTTATAAATGGCTGGACTGAGACCGATTATTAGTACAATTACGTGCAGGAGACGATAAAAATGTGGACGCTGGAGCATAACAGACCTGGGTTTGAATTCTGACAGTATCACTGACTGTGTATTGACTACTTATAGCTGGTTAAAATTTAGTGTCTGCATAAATACAATGGGAATAACTGTATCTGTTTTACACAGCTATTCTGAGTATAAATGAGAATCTACATAAAACACTGCTTCCTGCCTAGGACAGAGTACAGAGTGATCACTCACCAGAGTTAGCCAGTTTTATTATCAAGTTTACCTTGAAAGTAAGTGGCACAACAAGATTCTGGTCTGTGGCACCAAGTCCAGTATTTTGATTTTATGTTAAACGATTGTGGTTGGTAGGCTGAAAAATGTCTCCCAAAGTTACCAGGTCTGAAAGCTGTAAATATTATCTTATTTGGAAAAGGGCCTTTGCATATGTGAGTAACTTAAGGACCTTGTGATGGGAGATCATCTTAGATTATCTGGATGGGCTCTCAATGCCATGACAAGTATTTTTGTAAGAGGTAGGCAGAGGGATATTTTATATACACAAAGAAGACAAGGGAATGTGAACATGGAGACAGAGATAGAGTGATGTAGCCACAAGCCAAAGAAAGCTGACAGCCAATAGAAAAAAAATAGAAAACTAATATAACCTCGTATACTCATGAACAAAAATAGTACTATGTCTTACATAGAATGTTGATAGCTAATAATATTTGAAGAGTACCTTACATTTTTTGAACATATAGTACAGGCTAGGCACAGTGCTAAATGTTTTTGATGCATCATTTCATTTGCCAATAATCCCAAGAAGCATTTCTCTTTGCATTGAAATCTTTGAGTAGAGAAAACTGAAAAGTTCTTTCTTTTTTTTTTAATTACTTTATTGTTGTTCAATTACAGTTTGAATTTTCCCCCCATC
>VMDR010022693.1:0-16047 GCA_007922815.1 Macrotus californicus | reverse complement strand
GTCCAGGAAGCTCAGAGAGTCCCAAAGAAGTTGGATCCAAGGAGGAACACACCAAGGCAGATCATAATTACATTACTCAGGATTAAAGATAAGGAGAGAATCTTAAAAGCAGCAGGAGAAAATGAGAGAGTAACCTACAAAGGAGTGCCCATAAGACTGTTAGCTGATTTCTCAAAAGAAACCTTGCAGGCAAGAAGAGGCTGGGTAGAAGTATTTCAAGTCATGAAAGGCAAGGACCTACATCCAAAATTACTCTATCCAGCAAAACTATCATTTAGAATTGGAGGGCAGATAAAGTGCTTCCCAGATAAGGTCAAGTTAAAGGAGTTCATCGTCACTGAGCCCTTATTATATGAAATGTTAAAGGGATTTACCTAAGAAAAAAGATGATCAAAACTATAAACAATAAAATGACAACAAACTCACAACTATCAACACCTGAACCTAAAAACCAAAATCAACTAAGCAAACAAGTAGAACAGGAACAGAATCACAAAAATGGAGATCATATGGAGGGTTATCAGCAGGGACGGGGAGTGGGGAGAATGGGGGAAAAGGTACAGGGAATAAGAAGCATAAATGGTAGGTAAAAGATAGACAGGGGGAGGTTAAGAATAGTATAGGAAATGTAGAAGCTAAAGAACTAATATATATGACCCTGGACATGAACTAAAGGGGGGGAATGAGGGTGAGAGGGGGTGCACAGGGCAGAGGAGAATAAAGGGGGGAAAATGGGACAATTGAAATAGCATAATCAATAAAATATATTTTTAAAAAAGAAATATCTCTTTATTATAAGCTCCCATTTTTTGGTATTTTTTGTTACAGCAACCCAAATGAACTAAAACATAGCCCTCAGCTAATACAGAGAAGATGCACCCAGTCCTGCACCCTGAGGTAGATAACTGACAGTTGTCAACACTGTCTCTCAGAGCTCCCCAGAAGGAATGATTCCAACTGCCCACAACAGGACCTTGCTTGATAATGCTCTCTACTGGTTTCTTGCCCCTCCCCATCCTACTTCCCGACTCCTTTGTGCTTCTTCTCAAATAAACTACTTGCACAAAAATAAAAATGAAAAAGGGAAATGGGAGGAAAATCAACACTATTTGAAAAGGATAATGTATTTACAAAACTAGGGTTTATTACAGTACAAAAGTGGTTTCATTTGAAAATCAGTAAAAGTAGTTTACCACAGTAACATAGATATGCAGAAAAAAGTATTTTACAAACTTTAAATATGCATTTATGATGCATAAAACAAATAGAATGGAGCAGCCTAAATCTGTAAAAGGGAAAAATATGTACACTATGCCTTTCAAAGAACAGTACTGGCCAGTTAGATTCCATATGGAAAAAAGAAAGCTTTTACCCAGTGGCTGGTATGGGTCAGTGGATTGAGTGCCAGCCTACAGAACCAAAAGGTCACCAGCTTGATTCCTAGTCAGGGTACATGCCTGGGCTGCAGGCCAGGTCCCCAGTTGGGGGTGTGTGAGAGGCAACCCATCTATGTCTCTCTAGCACATTGATGTTTTTCTCCCTCTCTTTCTCCCTCCATTCCACCCTCTCTAAAAATAAATAAATAAAATCTTAAAAAAAAAAAAAAGAAAGAAAGAAAGAAGAGCACAGGTGATTCTAGAAAGGTTAACATGAAAACAATGGAAAATGCCAAGCCTGTGTAGGGGGTAGCAGCCAGGCCTCTCGATGGAGAGCATAAATTGGAATAATTATTTGGAACCTGTTTGGCAGAAACTATGCATATCGTGTGTTCCATATGACTGGCATTTCACTGTCAGGAACAGATCCAAGAGAAAAGTGGATAGAGGTTTACCTAACAGCACTATTCTTAATAGCCCAAATCCAGAAACTACCTAAATGTTTATCAGGAGAAAAACTGATAAGTAAATGAAATTATATACACCAATGCAATACCAGAAATGAAAATTAAAAGTTCTTCGATCAGCCGAGTTCTGGTCAAGAAGGAGGCATAGGTAGAAACCCTGCAGTTCCTCACACAACCAAAAGGAGGATAACAACCAATCTAAAATCAATAAACAACTAAAAGCACCAGAAAATCAAACTGCATGGAACTTCAACAACCAAGGAATTAAAGAAAAAATCAACCAGAACAACCAGACTGGTAAGGCAGTGGACCACATAGGCCGACTCAGAAAAAACAACAAAGGGGCAGTCTTAGGGGCGGGGCTGGTTGCCTAGCTCGCCAGGCTGAGTGGGAGGGACTGACTTAAGGGGAAAACTGAGACTCAGAGGTGACTGTGGGCTATGGCTGGGGTTGCCGTGATGGGAGATACTCCCAGTATCACACGAGAGTTTGCTGTAATGTGCGCTAGAGACAAACAGGTTAGCCACACTGTTCCCTCTCTGGCCCCTCCCCCACAGGCAGCATCACAGTGCAGCAAAGAGGGTTGCCCTGCTCCCTTACAACATATCAGCTGTGCCAAGACAAAGAAATATGGCCCAAATGAAGGAACAGAGTGTAACCTCAGAAAGAGAACTAAGCGAGGAGGAGATCGCCAACCTATCTGATGGAAAATTTAAACCCCTGGTAATCAAAATGCTCACAGATCTGATTGAGCATGGTCAAAAAATGAAAAAACAAATGAAGGATATCCAAAATGAAATAAAGCAAAATATTCAGAGAACCAACAGTGACAGGAAGGAAACCAAGATTCAAAGCAACGATTTGGAACAAAAGGGAAAAATAAATATCCAACCAGAACACAAGAAGAAACAAGAATTCAAAAAAGTGAAGACAGGCTTAGGAACCTCCAGGACAGCCTGAAACATTCCAATATTTGAATTATAGGGGTTCCAAAAGGAGAAGAACAACAGCAAGAAATTAAAAACTTATTTGAAAAAATAATCAAGGAAAATTTCCCCAATCTGGTGATGGAAATAGACTTCCAAGAAGTCCAGGAAGCCCAGAAGGTCCCAAAGAAGTTGAACCCAAAGAGTAACACACCAAGGCACATCATAATTACATTACCCAAGATCAAAGATAAGGAGAAAATCCTAAAAGAAGCCAGAAAAAAGAAGACAGTTACCTACAAAGGAGTCCCCATTAGACTATTAGCTGATTTCTCAAAACAAACCTTGCAGGCAAGAAGGAGCTGGAAAGAAGTATTCCAAGTCATGAAAGGCAAGGACCTACATCCAAGATTACTCTATCCAGCAAAGCTATCATCTAGAATGGAAGGGCAGATAAAATGCTTCCCAGATAAGGTCAAGTTAAAAGAGTTCATCATCACCAAGCCATTATTATATGAAACACTAAAGGGACTTATCTAAGAAGGTCAAAAATAAAATCATTAAGATCAAAAGTATGAACAGTAAAATGACAACAAACTTACAGCTATCAACAAGTCAACCTAAAAGAAAAGAAAAACAATGAAAACAAAAACTAAGCAAACAACCAGAACAGGAACAGAATCAGATAAATGGATATCACATGGAGGGATTTCTGTGGGGAGGGGCAAGGGAGGAATGAGGGGAAAGGTACAGGGAAGAATAAGCATAATTAGTGGGCATAAAATAGATGGGGAGAGATAAAAATGGTATGGGAAACAGAGGACTCAAAGTACTTATATGTACAACCCATGGATGTGAACTAAGGGGGTGGATTGCTAGAAGGAAGTGGGCTACCAGGCAGAGGGGAACAAAGGGGAGGAAATTGGGACAATTGTAATAGCATAATCAATAAAATATACTTGAAAAAAAGAAATCCTCAAAGTCATGAAAAGCAGGAACCTACAACCAAGATTACTCTATCCAGCAAAGATATTTAGAATTGAAGGGCGGATAAACAGCTTCCCAGACAAGAAAAAACTAAAGGAGTTCATCGTTACCAAACCATTACTATATAAAATGTTAAAGGGACTTATTTAAGAAGATCAAAACTATGAACAATAAAATGGCAATAAATACATACCTGTCAAGAATTGAATCCAAACTAACTAAACAAATAAGAACAGAGACAGAATCATGGATTCAGAGAGCATTTTGGTGGTTGCCTGATTGGAGAAGGGTGTGAAGGAATGAGGAAAAAGGTGAAGGATTAAGAAATACAAATAGGGCCCTGGCTGCTGTGGCTCAGTGGATTGAGCACTAGCTAGCCTGTGAACCAAAGGGTCACTGGTTTGATTCCCAGTCAGGGCACATGCCGGGGTTAGAGTCAAGTCCCTGATGGGTGGCGTGTGAAAGGCAATCACACATTGATGTTTCTCTGTCTTTTTCTCCCTCCCTTTCCCTCTCTCTAAAAATAAATAAATAAAATCTTTTAAAAAATACAAATAGATAGTTACAGAATAGCCATGGGACGGTAAAGTATAGTGTAGGAAGTAGAGTAGCCAAAGAACTTATATGCATGACCCATGGAGATGGACAATGGTGTAGGGATTGACTGAGGTTGTGGAGCATGGGTGTCCAAACTTTTGGCGTCTGTGGGACACACTAGAAGAAGAGTTGTCTTGGCCTACACATTAAATACATTGTGACATGTATTTTAAAAAATCTCATAATGTTTTAAGTAAATTTACAATTTTGTGTTGGACCACATTCATAGTCATCCTGGACTGCAAGCAGCCTATGGGCTGTGGGTTGGACACCCCTGATGTGGAGAGTGCTGGGTGGAGGGGGACAGTAGAGGATAAATTGAGATAGTTGCAATAGCATGATCAATAAAATATAATTTTAAAAAGTAACAAAAAAAGAATCCCAAATTCTGGAGGCTCGGGTAAGAGAAAAATACAAACTAAAGAAAAATCCTTGTCCTTCCAATATCCACCAAAATTGCATTTCCATGCCGTATGCTTTCCATTGTTTTCTTTCCGACTTAATGTGAAATTTTAACTCTCAGAAACCTTCAGTTTTCCTTCAGAAAAAAAAAAACACAAAATTTCAGAAAAAAAGAAAGGAAGGGACTATAACTTGCCTTACAATCTTGTCTCACACAAATGAGACCCACAGACAACCTCCATTAGGAACAAATGCCTCAAAGCCCCAACGAAGAGACATTCTCTCACCACCCCCTCTGAGTGTGCCAACTGGTCTCACAGCAGAAACATGATCTCTCACTCCAGGTGGTATGCCCACATGCATCAAATGACCTTTCCTAGGTCCCAGTGGCCTGAAACCCCAGTGGCAGAGACATTCTCTCACCATCAGTATGCCAGCTGGTCTCACAGCAGAGACATGAGGATTCTCTGTGTAAACAAAACAGTGAAGTACCTCCTAGGCTCCACAAGTTCAGAAAGCAAGCATAGAACCAAGAGTTGAGGTTTCTTTCCTTTCATGTTAAAACCCTCACAACTTTCTATACTCACTCAGATTTAGCCATAACTCACAAAATGTGACCGATCCAAGCAAAGCATAACTTTTAATCCTTGTTCTTTTCAACATTGGGAAGAACCTTACTCTAATTCACTATCAAGCAGCTAAAAGTCCCTAGATTTGCCCTGGCTAGTGTGGTTCAGTGGATTGACCACCAGCCTGGGAACCAAAAGATAACAGGTTTGATTCCCAATCAGGGCACATGCCTGTGTTGTGTGGGTGAGATCCCCAGCTGGCGGCAGGCGAGAGGCAACTGATCAATGTTTCTCTCCCTCTCTTTCTCCCTCCCTTCCCCTTTCTCTAAAAATAAATAAATAAAATCTTTCTTTAAAAAAAAAGTCCCTAGATTTTGAAACAGAGTAGAAGTAACATTGCCACTTTGCATTGGGGCCCACTGTCTTCTTCTGAAAGAGAAACTACAAATCTCCTTCTGGAGTGCAGGTACAGCATTCCCTTTCAGCATCAGTCATAGCAGCAATGTTCAAGTACTCCTCAGGCAGTGCCTGTTTTATCTGTGTGTGATAGGTCCAAGGCTTGTGTCCCATGAGCTTCAGAGAAGGGTGTGTTGTCAGTAGGACATCATAGGGACCAGTGCATTGCTCAGCTAACTGCTGTTTGGGGCCTTGAGTTTTCCAGGCTTTCAGTAAGATTCATTCTCCCAGCTGGAATGGGTACAAGGGCTCAGATGGGTTGGTGGACCTGTAATGAGAAAACTTGAGCAGAATGGTTAGTGTTTGCCCTAAATGTCACACATATTGCTTAATTTTTGACTCATGCCCCAAATCTAGGAGGGGCATTCCCAGAATCAAGATTTAGAAGGGTCTCCCATAAACTATTTCCAAAGGGCTTAACTTGCCCTGGCTGGTGTTGCTCAGTGGGTTGAGCACTGGCCTGCAACTAAAAGGTCATTCGTTCAATTCCAAGTCAGGGCACATGCCTGGGTTACAGGTCCCCATTTGGGGTCCTATAAGAGGCAACCAATCAATGTTTCTCCCATACACCCATGTTTCCCTCCCTCTCTTTCTCATGTCTCCCTTCCCCTCTCTAGAAATGAATAAATAAAATCTTTTGAAAAAATAATGCTTTAAAAGAAAAAGGGCTTAACTTAAGCTCACTTCTGGATGCCACAATAGGGAGTGCCTTGTCCTATTTCAAATGCATTTCTTGGCATATTTTTCAGGGTCTTCTTTATTGTATGGTTCATTTTCTCAGTCTTTCCTGTAGCTTAAGGTCTCCAAGATGGATGTAACTTCTATTGTATTTGTAGTGCCTGTCTAACCTTCTGAGAGATCTCTGAAGTGAACAATGGTCTATTGCTTCTCTGAATGCTATGAGGAAGTCCAAACCTAGGAACGCTGTGAGGTAGTAAAAATTTTGCTACCCCAGTCACCCTCTCAGTTCTAGTGGGTTATATATAACTCTACCTATCCAGAAAAAGTATCCACAAAAACGAATAAAAATGTGAAATCCCCCTGATTTTAGGTATTTGTGTAAAGTCTACTTGCTAGTCCTCAAGTGGGCGTAACCCTTTATATTGTACTCCCTTTTCTGCTGGGGCACATTTTGTGTTGGGATTGTTTTGGGTACATATCTGGTGGGCTTCAGTGATCCTCTGAATGGTCCTTTGCAAGTGAGAGCCCTTCAAATGTGGCCTAATTATGTCCATCAAAGTATCCCTTCCATAGTGGGTCCCTTCATGTAAGTGTTTGAAGATGGGATACACTAGAGTGTGGGAAAGTAAGAGCATACCATGGGTGTTGAACTTCCATATGGGATTGGGGTCAGTGTTACTGAATCCCAGTTCATGAGCCCATTCTTCATCTTGCTCTGTATACTGGGGTTTAAATTCTGACAAGTCCAAGCAGGGAATCAAAACCCCTAGGTGTAGCACTGCTTCTCTTGCCACTTTATCAGCAGTTTGGTTTCCATGAGTCATTTATGAACCGTCCCTTTTGTGTCCTGGGCAGTGCATCATGGCAATCTGATCCAGTAGATTTACTGCCTCTAACAATTTGTAAAATCTCTTCTGCATGTTTGACATCCTTGTTCCCCAAGGTTAAGAGCCCTCTCTCCTTCCATATTGCTCCATGGTCATGGACAATCAGGAAGGTATATTTGGAGTCTGTGTAGATGTTAAGCTTCTTTCCATGGGATGATACTAAGGCTTTTGTGAGGGCAATCAACTGTCTTTTGTACTGAGGTTCTCAGTGCATGGGCTTAGGCTTCTATTACCTTGTCTATGGTGATTACCATGTACCCAGCTTGTTGTTGGCTGTTATCCATGAAGCTGCTCCCATCTGTATATAGCTCCCAGTCTGGTGCTACCAGAAGCTGGTGCAGTAGATCTAACCTACTAGACTGAACTTAGTCAATGATTTTCAAGCAGTCATGCTGGATGGCTGAATCTCCCTCTGTGTTTGGGAGCTGAGTGACCAGGTTCAAGGTTGTGCTAGTCTAAAAGGTAACATTTGGGTTGGCCAACAGAATGGCCTCGTATTTACCCATGCACCTTGCTGTCAGCCAATGTCCTCCTTTCAGGTCCTGGAGAGTTAGGACCTGGTGTGGAACCAATACCATAGTAGGCTGCCCCAAAGTGAACTTCTCACCTTCCTGTAAGATGTCACAGATAGCTGCCACTGCTTGAAGACATGGTGGCTATTCCTGTCATGTGATCCAACTTCTCTGAGCGATTGGCTATGGGTCTCTAATGTCCTGCTTTTCATGAATGTACAATTTGAAAGGTTTCTGTAAATTGGGCAATCCTAGTGCAGAAGCTGAAACTAGCTTTTCCTTCAAGGTATCAAATGCTACCTCACAATCTCTTGTCCATTTGAAAGGTTCAGAGTCCAGGCCTTTTAAGGCATTGTACAGTGGTTTTGCTATAAATCCAGTTTTTGGAATACAAATTCAACAGAATTCTATAATCCCTAGGAACCCATGAAGTTGCCTTTAGTTTTCTGGAATTTTTATTGCAGGATTGGCTTGCTTCCTATTTGCCATCAAGCACCTAGTACCCTGTTTCAGTTGAAATCCCAGGTAGGCCACCTCCTGTTTGCAAATCTGGGCCTTGTGAGGCAATGCCTTTTATCCCCTTTTTGCCAAATGATTTAGAACTGTGATGGTGTTGAGCAAATGGTCCTCATAGGTATTGCTAGCTATCTCTATGTCATCTATGTATTGCAGAAGAACTCCTGATTTCAATAGAATATCCCTTAAGTCCTTTGCTAATACATCCCTGAATATAGCGATGGAGTCCTAGCACAGTTCCATAGTACTGGAGCATGGCTTTAGTTTCTAGGCCCTGCCATTGAAAGGTGAATGGTAGTGGAGCCTGTCCATCTATTGGAATGCAGAGAAGGTATCCTTCAATCTAGAACTGAAAACCATTTCCTATTTCCAGGCACCGTGGTCAACAGAGTATAGGGGCTGGGCACTGTAGGCTGAATGTCCTGAACAATGTCATTTATGGCCATAAGATCCTGTACAAATCGATATTTGTCAGTGTGAGCCTTTTTGACTGCAAAATGAGAGGATTACAGGGAGACTGACATTACCGAAATAGTTCCTATTTTAAGAATCTTTGTAATATTGGTTGAATCACTTCTAAAGCCTCCTTTTTAAGGAGATACTATTTCTTCCAGGGGGTCTGCACCCCTTCTTTTAAGTTAATATTTATGGGTTGGATATTAACCACTTTAACCGGGGTTCCATCAGCCCAAACAGTTTGATCAACTTGTTCATAGACCTCAGGTGGGAAGAGTTCATCTGGGGGAACTTCTGGGCAAGTTAGGAGTGCCTGGAGCTGGAGACCATGCTCCAGTGAGACCTCCACACATAACTGTTGCTTTTTAGGAGAAAAAGACTTGTACATGCAATTTACTAAGTAAATCTCAGCATAGCAATGAAATATGTAGTCTGGCATGTAGAGAAAACTATGTGTAAACTTTTGATCACCAAGCTGGCATCCTAGAGTTTGAAGAAATGCCTGCTTTGTAATTGTCCAGTCACTTCACTGACCATTACTACATCTAAACCTTTTTGGTTAACTTTGTTTTCAGCACTGAGTATGTAATTTCTGTATCTACAAGGAAATCAACTAGTTTGTTCCCCAGAATTAACTGTACTCAGAGCTCCCATGGAGAAATAATAATAGGTCAGGAGATGTCCAAAGGAGTTTCTGGGCCTCCTCATTTATCATCAGACTCCCTTCTCCTTTTAAACAATTGTTGTTTGCTTTTTTCTTTTGTTGATTATGTTCCAGTTAAAGGTGAGATCAAAGCAAACAAAAAACAACCAGAGACATTAAAATTAAGAACGATCTAACAATGGCCAGAGAAGAAGGGGGAGGGAACAGTGGGGGAAAGGGTTTCCAGGAAACACTGTAAAGGACACATGGACATAACCAAGGGGGAGGGTGGGAGCAAAGGGGGAGGGTGGGAGCAAAGGAGGGAGGTGGGATTGGCTGGGGTGGGGTGGGGGAGTGGTGAGGGGGAAAATGCAGACAACTGTAAATGAACAACAATAAAGTAATAAAAAAAAGAAATTAAAAAAAAAAAAGAGAGAACATCAAGGAACATGTATAAAGGACATATGGACAAAGCCAAAGGAGGGGTAGGATCGAGGGTGGGAAGTGAGGATGTGGGGGTGTGGGGGGTGGAAATGGGGACAACTGTACTTGAACAACAATAAAAAAAGACATCAGTAAATAAAAATAAAAATTAAAAATAAACATTTGTTGGTGAGGGTTTTCATCTTTCATCTCTATTTTCCCTTTAGAATTCCAAGCACTCCTTTCTCCAATGGCCCTCCCCCTTGCAATAGGCACATTGATTGATTCCCAGTAGGCGTCTCCTTTTCCCTTTAGAGTCTTCCCTCTTCTTCTGGTCTCACCACCCCCATTTCTAAAAACACTATGGCCTGTTTTATCTTTCTTGCTTTTTGGATGTTATAAACTTTAAATGCTATGTCCACCAATTGGAAAGGATTTATTTCCAATGCCCCCATCTAAATGCTAAAGTTTCTTTCTAATATCTGGGACTCTTTGCCCAATAAAAGTCATGTTCACCTCTTTGTTATCCTTATTTATAACCAGCCATCTCTCCTCTGCCTTTAACAAGATGTTAAGGAGAGCCTGGACATCTTCCCAGTTTCAATTATGAGTGGCAAAAATGGAGGTGATACTACCTACCATTTTCTGAGGATCCTCCTTATAGGAGAGGTTGGAATTCTTCCAATTCAGTAAGTCTGAAGTGGAAAATGGAGTATAGGCCCAACAGTAACCAGAAGGTTGAACTTTCTGATTTAATCCATCTACAGAATATTGTCTCCAAGGGAACTGTCTTGCTCCTGATTGGGAGGCTTCCTGGCCAAATTTGGTGCCTTGATGGGTCTTCAAGGAGGAGACCCATCCTTCATTATACAGGGTTGGGACCTCTGGCTTTCTGGGCCCTGTTTCAGGGGTAACTAGCAGTAGGGGTGGTGATGGAGGAGGTCCTCCTGCTCCTAACCCTGTGTCCCCTGGGTTCAGGGCATTAATGAGGCTTATTTCCTCATTCTTGTTTTCTTCCTGTGTCTTACTTTCAGGAAGAGGTTTTGAGGCCCCCTCCCTTCTCTGAACCATCAAGCACACCTCTGTCTCTGGTGAAAATCTATTAGGCAATGATACAAACACCTTTACATAACAGAATTCTTCCCATTTGTATACCTGTTGGAAATATTGTTCTAATTGCATAATGGTAGAGTAATCTAGGAAACCATCCATGGGCCTCATTTCCCTGCAATCCAAAACATATGTAGGCCACACAGTATTATAATAATAAACCGATACGCTCTTAGACATTGGATAATAGCTGTATGCACTCCAGCCTGCTAAAATTCTACCCAGTGGGCTCCCTCCAGGAACCAACACAAAACAGCCCCTGTTGGCCCAAATGCACAGCAGGCCCAACTTATGACCAGAAGAATGCAGACAACCTGGGAACACATAAACAAAACTGGAATCCATGATTCCATTATTCCAACAAATGCTCACAAGCAAGTTTTCTGCCAACCAGTCTCACAAACAGTGGCCCCCAGGCAATGGCCTCCCCAAAACTCAGCCAGTCCTCCTTAGGCCCACATGGCCAGGAAAGAGGGGAGAACAAAGAGAACAGCATTTCCATACATTCCACTTTATATAGTCTGGCCCAAAATTCTCTGTGTGGCAGAAGAACCTAGGAGGGTATTTCTCTCCATCATGCTGTGCCACCCATTTGCAGGGGTATCTATTCATGCGCAGTCCCCAGCTCTTCCTAATGCCTCGTCTATTTCTGAGAGGGAGGTCCAGACTCTCATGCATCTTCTGGGGTCCCTGCTTCCCCTGCCTGGTGATCCAGCCAGACCACCCCAATTACAAACTGACAGCAACCCCACCTTGGCTCACTTCTTCCATTGTGACTTCTATTTTTCAGTGAGCTAAGGCGCCCAACCTAGGCCCTCCTGTTGCTTCTTCTGTCCTAAGCCCTTCCTTGTTTAATTGTCCCCAGCTTTAATAAATATACTCTCAAAACATAAATAAAAATTAAACAAAAAAGAAATTAAGGTTAGGTAATTATGTGCAAAGCTGAAAGTAGGTGCCAGAGAGCCATTTGGGTATTTTGCCTTTAAAAATTTCCTCCCTCTGGCTGCACTTCCTTCTTTCACAGCTGCTTCCCCACAGTCACAGATGCACATGGGAAAGCACCTGTAGTCGAAGAGCAGTCAGTTGTTTATTGCTTCAGCTCTGGACAAGTCTAAGATGTGCTGTAACTTTGACACATTTAAGAAGCAGGTGAGTGGCATTTTCAGAAGGTAGCATGGGGCTCAAATGAGTTATTAGTATTTTATATCAGCAAAGAGCTCAACTTTATAGATTGCAAACAAAAATAAAAGCTGTTTCTCTTCATGCATTTTATTCTTTTAGAATAAAATAAGTACATACTGCTGCACTAAAATTGCATTTACCCACTTAATAAATGGAAAAGGACAGATGGAGGAGGAGGAGAAGGAGAAGAAGAAGAGGAGGAGGAGGGGGAGGAGGAGGAAGAAGAAGAAGAAGAAGAAGAGGAAGAGGAAGAAGATAGGAGAGGGAGAGGGAGAAGAATTATTCTTAGCTTAGTTTTTGCCAAAATGGACACCTTTTTAGTCTGTACAGACTGCTGTAACAAAGATACCATGGACTGGGTGGCTTATGAACAACAGAAATTTATTTCTCACAGTTCTGTTGGCTGGGAAGTCCAAGATCAAGGTACTGGTATATGTGGTGTCTGGTGAGAGCCTGTTTCCTGGTTCATGGACTGTTGTGTTCTCACTGTATCCTCCTCACACAGCAGAAGAGGCAAGGGGGCTTTCTGTGTCACTTTTATAGGGACACTAATCCCAAACATGAGAGTTCCACTCTTATGACTTAATGACCTCCCAAAGACCCACCTCCCAGTACCATCACATTGGGGATTAGGAGCACATAAACATCTGTCTGTAGATACTAACCCCTGGGTGTCGAATAATGATCATAATCCTAACTCAGACCCATTTTACAGATGAGAACACCAGGGCTCATCATCACTTCCCCAGGCTGAGACCTGGTCACAGTTTCTATCAAGTGCTGCCAGAAGATGACGGCTCAAAACGGCCAAGAGCAGCAGTGTCTGCTAAAATTCACTTCCTGCGTGGGAAAGGTCCTCAGGAAGAGTACTGACAAGGCACACACATTAATGATATAAAACATGTAGTATAAAAATAAAACATTTTTAATAAAGCACAGAGGGAATCTGACGTGCCAGATATGCAAGAAATGTATTACACATCTATCTTCCTACAGATATAAATGTAGACTGGTTTAATAAAAATTACATATAAATATATAGAATGGTTAGACAAATATAGTGGTTACATAGATATAGAAAGAATGAAAAGTGTTGCATGGTGCACAAATTAATTCTAACGGGAGAAGTGGTAGATATATTCACATATACGCACATACTTATTTCTGTAGATTGATAAAGGTATGAATTTGCATATGTATAGTGATTAGATAAATATAATGTTTATGTGGACATTATATGTAGAACTTATTTTTCACACTTCTTGATAAATACGATATATACAGTGATTTAATAAATACATGCTCAGATATTTAATAGTTAAGTACAGTTGTTAAGGCACCTGGACATTATGAAAAGTTTTTCCCACCAAAATCTCATCAGGTCAAGCTGAGAGTGGTCCTGTCCAGTGCTGTGCCCTAGGGCACCAATGGGAACACATGCCCAAGGGGGCAGCACAAGCCAGTGGTGAGAATGGATGAAAAATATGAGAAAGTGATGGTAATGGTATTGAATCAGCATTGAATACTCAGTGTATAACAGGTGAACACTGTATTTCAAATTACCTCCAAAGGAAAATTATTCTATTATCCCTAAGTTAGGGCAGAGGAATGTGCCAAAAAGGAACATGTGGCACACTAGTAACCATATAAACCTTTTCAGTGTTGTGAGAATTAGTGGGCCTGTCCTGATTTTTAAAGAAAATTTCAAGTGTGAACAAATTTTCTCCATCCAATGGACTCCCTACCATACACACACACCTAAGTGAGAGTATATAAGAGGTGAAAGCTATAGGAAAGGCAGGAATAATGCTGAAACATTCTTTGACTGCCACCTTCTGTCTCCTGGGGATGGGCTCAGCCCTATTTCCCACAAAAGAAAACTGTCTTGGAATCCTGTGCCCTTAGCTGCCTGAGTCAGAGGCCAGGCTCCTGGAGGGATCCAGAGTGGGTAAAATGATAGGCTTGGTGAGACTGTGACCTAATGGGGAAGTTGTTATACCTGGCCTATAGAGAATCACAAAGAAAACATCTGGAGCCACAGAAATTTCAGAGACAGAAGCAAACACAGAGAGACATTGAGACATCTAGATATGGCAAAGATACAGAAATAAAAATGCGAAGAACTCAGAGATCCAAAAGAAAGAGACAGAGATAGACCCAGTAAAAGACACCAAGGCATTCAGAAACACTGAGACACACCAGTGGGAGGATTCTTCAGGAAGAGCCTGGACCGCTGGTGTGTCATGGACTCCAGGCAATCCTCTAGTCCTATATGAACACCCACTTCAGAAGGTCCTGGACACTCAAATTCCTCATCATTTCTGGGATTTACTGGAACAAATAAGCTTACAACAGGACTTTCCCAAGGCTAGGCAAGCTGCTGTGTCTGATATAAGAGATCCAGCTCTACAGCTTCCCACTGTCCTTTACCCCTTCTCTTTCTCTCAGTGAGGATATTTTCCTGTTTCCCTTTGTATACAGAATGTATATCCATAAAACTTCTGTAGCACTTGTCTGCGAGAAAACAAAAATTACTGTGGGTTTTCTTCCATCTGGCTCTCTTCCATGGAGGCTGATAAAGGTGGAGGGCCTAGAAATCTTTCCTGGGGTTCACAGAACACCCAGCCTGGCTGGTGAAGGACAAAACCTATTCTAACCCAGTGTGGACAGCCTGTGGCCACATTCACCCAGGGTAGTCAGCTCAGCTCCACTTATCAGCAGAACAGTTATGGGAGAAACTCCCAGAAATGTGGCTCTTCTTTCCAATGCAGTAAAGAATTACAGATCAGTTCTGGCCAAGATGGAGGTGTAGGTAGAAACCCTTCACTTCCTCACACAACCAAAAGGAGGATAACAACCAATCTAAAATCAATAAACAACCAGAAGTGCCAGAAAATCAAACTACATGGAACTCTAACAACTCAAGGAATTAAAGAAACAGCCAACCAGCCAAAATAGACTGGTAAGATGGCGGACGGAGAGAACCCACCACAAGGCGGCAGACCTCATGGGCAGGTCTGGCTGAATGGGAAACTGGCACTCAGAGCTGACTGTGGACTACAGCAGGAGTTGCCACAGTGAGAGAAACTCCCAGCTTCACATGAGGGATCGCTGGAAAGTGGGCTAGAGATGAGCAGGCGAGCTGCATTGTTCCCTCTCTGGCCCCTCCCCCACAGGCAGTGTGGCAGCAAAATGAGGAGGCTGCCCTGCCCTAAGGCCCCACCCCCTTATAACTTAACAGGTACACAGAGACAAAGAAATAGGGGCAAAATGAAAGAACACAGCAAAACTTCAGAAAGAGAGCTAAGCGATGAGGAGATATGCAACCTATCTGATGGAGAATTTAAAACCCTGATAATCAAAATGTTCACAGAACTGATTGAGCTTGGTTGAAAATGAAAGAACAAATGAAAGATACCCAAAATGAAATAAAGCAAAATATCCAGGGAACCAACAGTGACAGGAAGGAAACCAGGACTCAAAGCAGCAATTTGGAACAAAACAAAGAAATAAAAATTCAACCGGAACAGAATGAAAAAACAAGAATTCAAAAAGTGAAGGGAGGCTGAGGAACCTCTGGGACAACTTTAAACATTCCAATATCTGAATATAGAGATGCCAGAAGGAGAAGATATACAGCAAGTAATTGAAAACTTATTTGAACAAATAATGAAGGAGAACTTCCCCAATCTGGCAAAGGAAATAGACTTCCAGGAAGTCCAGGAAGCTCAGAGAGTCCCAAAGAAGTTGGACCCAAGGAGGCACACACCAAGACACATCATCATTAAGTTACCCAATATTAAAGATAAGGAGAGAATCTTAAAAGCAGCAAGAGGAAAGGAGAGAGTTACCTACAA
>VMDR010022692.1:0-16050 GCA_007922815.1 Macrotus californicus | reverse complement strand
TAAAAAAAAAGCAAAAGAGAAAAATGATGTGCTGCTTATTAAGGGAACACTGATTTGAACGACTTCATATTTCTTATCAGAAACTAAGAGCAGAAAGAAGTAAAACTTTTTAAAGTGCTGAAAGAACTATAAACAGAATTCTATATCCAGAGAAAATAGTCTTTAGGAATGAAGATGACATAAAGATATTCTCAGGTGATGGAAAATTGATATAATTCACTGTCAGCAGACCTCTTCTAAAAGAATAGCCAAAGAAAGTTCTCAGAAAGATGGAAAATAATACAACTATACTTGGAACAACAGGAATGAAGAAAGAAAAATATAAATGCTAAATATCTGGTGACATACACAGACTATTTTTCCCCTACTGAGTTCTTTAAAATATATTTAAAAGTAAAAATTGTAAAACTATAGCATGGAGTTTTCAATAGATGTAAACAAATGTAATAGATAAGACAACTACAACAATAAAGGCAGATAGGAAAGAAACCTATGTGCTGGTAAGTTTTTGACATTCCACCTGAAATGGCAAAACAGTAATTCTAAGTAGACCATTAAAAGTTAGGGGGTGGTGGTGGTGGTGGTGGTGGTGGTGTGTGTGTGTGTGTGTACACACACACATACATATGCACATGTACAAGGAGGGACCCAAAAAAACCCAGAATTATCTTCTGGAGGGTGGGCCCCTCATAGTACAGGCTTCCCCTAATAGGTGAGTGTTCTAGGAACCCATCTGTATCAGTGTGCCAGCTGGCACTGTTGTGAGAGGCTGCGATTGGCTTCAATGAATTTTTTTTTAAGACTCTTTCAATGCATTTGCTCATTTCATGATGGGTAATTTATAAGTGCACCTGCCCACATTGCACTGAATGTTCAGCAGTTTTTGACCAAAAACAGCATGATTCCCATGCCCCACCATCCCTAAAATCAATCAATAAATTTAAAAAAGTCTTTACATTAATATTAGACAAAGATTTCAGAGCAAGGGAATTACCAGGGATAAAAAAACATTACATAATGGTAAAAGGGACAATTTACCAATAAGACACTTTTAAATGTCTATGTGCCTAATAAGAATTTCAAAATACACAAAACAATAATTGAGAACTGAAAAGAAAAACAAACAATTGCACAACTACAGTTGGATATTTCAACACCTCTTTTTTCAGGGAGGGATAGACCCACTAAACCAAAAACTAGCAAGGATGTATAACTGAACAATGTCATCAAATAACAGGATTTAATTGACACGTTTAGAACATTTCAGCCAAAAACAATACATCTTTTCCAATGCTCAGGGAACATTCACCATGACAGACCATATATGCTGAGTCATAAAAGAGTCTTGACAAACTTTTAAAGAACTAAAATCAGACAAAGTATGTTCTCTGACCATAATGAAATTAAACTAGAAATCAGTAACAAAAATATAGGACAAATCTCCAAACACTTGAAAATTAAACAACACACTTCTAAATAGTCCAAAGGTCAAAGGAAATTGGAAAATATTTTGAACTGAACAAGGGTGCAACATATCAAAATTTGTAGGATATAAATTAAATTAGGTACTTAGAGGGAAACATACATGTAGCACTAAATGCTTATATTAGAAAAGTAGCATTATGTACCAAATGTCTGTGTCCTTCCAAAATTCGTATGTTAAAGCCCTATCCAGTGTTGCTTTGGAACAGGCCTCTGAGGCACTAAGGTTAAATAAGGTCACACAGATGGGAGTCCTGATTCAACACGATTAGTGCCCTTATAAAAAGAGATACCAAAGATCTTGCTCTTTCTCTCTCTCTCCCAGTACTGACAAGAAGAGGTCATCTGAACAAGATGCGAGAGAGCAGCTGCCTACAATCCAAAAGAAGAGTCCTCAGAATGAAATCCACATTGCCATTACCTTGATTTTGGACTTCCCAGCCTCCAGAACCGTGAGAAATAATTTTGTGTTTGTGGTATTTTGTTATGGTAGCCCAAGCTAATCAATGTCAAGTAGGAAGATCTCTTATTTTCTACTTTAAGTAAAAAAAAAAAAGGAAGAATAAAATGAACTCGAAGTAATTAGAATGAAGATAATAAAAGGCAGAAATCAAACAAATTGAAGATAGAAAACAAATCAATGACACCAAAAGCTAATTCTTTAAAAAGATCAATAAAATTGACAAATCTCTAACAAGACTGAAAAAGAAGACACATAATAATGGAAATTAAAAAATATCACTACAGATCCTATAGATATTAAAAAAATATAAGGGAGTATTATATACAATTTTAAGTATATTTTCTTAATCATGCTATTAGAGTTGCCCCATTTTTTTCTCCCCTTTATACCCCTCCACCCTGTACCGCTCCTCCCACCAGCACTGCCTCCCCTGAGTTCATGTCCATGGGTTATATATACATATAGGTTCTTTGGCTTCTCCATTTTCCATACGATTTTTAACCTTCCCTTGTCTATTTTGTACCTACCAAGTATGCTTCTTATTCCCTGTGCCTTTTCCCCATTCTCTCCCCTCGCCCTCCCCGCCGATAATCCTCCATGTGATCTCCATTCCTGTGAATCTGTTCCTGTTCTAGTTGTTTGCTTAGTTCGGTTTTGTTTTAGGTTCAATTGTTGATAGCTGTGAGTTTGTTGTCATTTTACCGTTCATATTTTTGCTCATCTTCTTTTTCTTAAATAAGTCCCTTTAATATTTCATATAATAAGGGCTTGGTGATGATGAATTCCTTTAACTTGACCTTATCTGGGAAGCACTTTATCTGCCCTTTCATTCTAAATGACAGTTTTGCTGGATAGAGTAATCTTGGATGTAGGTCCTTGCCTTTCATGACTTTGAATACTTCTTTCCAGACCCTTCTTGCCTGCAAGGCTTCTTTGGAGAAATCAGCTGATAGTCTTATGGTAACTTCTTTTAGGCAATTCTTCCCTTTTCTCTTGCTGCTTTTAAGATTCTCTCATCTTTCATCTTTCGTAATGTAATTATGATGTGCCTTGGTGTGTACTTCCTTGGGTCCAACTTCTTTGGGACTCTCTGAGCTTCCTGGACTTCCTGGAAGTCTATTTCATTTGCCAGATTTGGGAAGTTTTCCTTTATTATTTTTTTCAAATAAGTTTATAATTTCTTGCTCTTCTTCCTCTCTTTCTGGCACCCCTATGATTCAGATGTTGGAAAGTTTAAAGTTGTCCCTGAGGTTCCTAAGCCCCTCCTCATTTCTTTGAATTCTTGTTTCTTCATTGTGTTCTGGTTGAATGTTTATTTCTTTCTTCTGCTCCCAATCATTGATTTGAGTCCCGGTTTCCCTCCCTTCACTGTTGGTTCCCTGTATATTTTTCTTTATTTCACTTTGCATAGCCTTCACTTCTTTTATTTTGCGTACATACTCAGTCATTTCTGTGGGCACCTTGATTACCAGTGTTTTGAACTCTGCATCAGATAGGTTGGCTATCTCCCCATTGCTTAGTTCTTTTTTTGGTTTTGATCTGTTCTTTCATTTGGGCCATATTTGTCTCCATGCACCTACTATGCTGTAAGGGGTTGAGCCTTAGGTATTCTCCAAGGCGGTACAACCCACATCACTGCACTGTGGCGCTGTATGTGGGAGAGGAGTCAGAGACAGAACAGTGCCACTTGCTTGGCTCTCGCCCTGCTTTCAGTCACTTCTCCTGCTATAAGTGAATTGGGCCCTTCTGCTGTTCATTCCAGGGTGGGTGGGTTTGTGTATAGTCTAGGATCCCGTGGGCCCCTCCAAAGAACTCTTCAAAGAGACTGAGAGGTTCTCTCTCCACTGCAACCCCCACACGTTTTTAGAGCCAGAGGTTTTGAGGCTTTAGTTTACCATGGTGGAACCTTAGATTGCACTGTCTACCTCACTCCTCAGTTACTCCTCCAGGTTTATCTGCACATGAATGTAGGACCACCTGGTCCACCAGCCACCACTTTGCCATGCGTCCTCTCCACCACAGCTGTCCATCTCCGCCCCTCCTACCAGTCTGGATGAATGTTTCTTATGTAACTCCTTGGTTGTTGGACTTCCATACAGTTTGATTTTCTGGCAGTTCTGGGATGTTTTTGTTTTTAAATTGGTTGTTATCCTTCCTTCGGTTGTGTGAGGAAGGGAAGAATATCCTATGTCTCCACCTTTGCCAAAAGCAGGCATACTGGTTATTTTTTAAAAATCTTGATTAGTTACAGATGCATCCTGAATTAATATTTACAAAAGAAATGATGAGTGGATTTGCTTTAAAATACTCAACTTCTGCCCTGGTTGGTGGGTCAGTGGATTGAGTACCCATCTGTGAACCAAACGTTCGCCAGTTTCATTCCCAGCTAGGGCACATGCCTAGGTGTGGTCCAGGTCCCCAGCTGGGAGTGTCTCTCCCTCTCTTTCCCTCTAAAAATAAATAAAGAAAAACTTTTAAAAATATTCAACTTCAATTAACAACAAAAAATTGTACATGTGGATTGTTTGAAAGTGAATATTGGATTCGTGGTAGTTTGTTACAATATTCTCTATTGCAGTGACTTTCAACCTTTTTCATCTCCTGGTATACATGAACTAATTACTAAAATTCTGCAGCACAACAAAAAATATACTTTTTGCCCATTTGACAAAAAAATTGGTATAATTTTGATTCATTCACACCAAAAGGCTATTGTTGTGTTGGCTGTTGGCATTCTTTTTATTTGACAGTCTAAGGGAAAACAGGTCAGTGTCCATGACTAAAGAGTTGGACATTGCATATTAAAAAAATTCTTGTGGCACACTGGTTGAAAATTGCTGTTCTGTTGTATTTATGTTTAAATCTACCATAAGAAAAATTTCAAAAAGAAAGTTTACATGAGTTGGGAGAGTGAGGCTTTAGGTAAACTTCTAAAACTTTCCCACATCTGAGTAGCAAATAAAACTATGCCGAATGTCCAAAGTACAACAATAAAAAGAGAGAGAGAGAAGAGAGATGTAGAACAGGAAGCTGTTGGTAATGCTGGTAAAATCTGCTTATGTAGTAAGACATACTCTGAATTAAGTCATAATTAAGACTAAGAAACAATAATGGTGCTCATTCATATTAGGACATAAAAGGAAGCAATAAGTAAGGTCCGTGAATGGTAAGTACTGAAGGAATATGTACGATTTCTATAGCACATAGCAGACGAACAGCTCACAGATATTGTCAGTATTTCATTTTAGGAAGGCTTTCTACTTCTTACTGAGAAATTTTCCTCAAGGTAAAGCACAGGACTAATATTGACTAATTCTCAGGCTTACTACTCACTAATCATGTAACGGCAAGCTACAGTATTTTACTTCTTTGAACCTCATCTATAAAATGGGGATAAATGTACCTGTCTGTAAAGATATTACAGAAAACAGAAATAAATCACTCATACAGTAAGCGGCGCAAAGTACACAATTTAGTAAGTTGCAGCTAGCATCATTACTGGGCCTAACAGGAAAGAACATCCACTGGAGTCAATATTTGAATGGGAGGGCTTAGACAAAAGCAATAAGACATAAAAAAGAAATAAGAGGTATAAGAATTAGAAATACATACTGTCCTAAATTTATCGATATGACTGTGTAGAATCCAAAAAAATCTAAAGACTAACCTATTGGCACTAAAAAAAGCTCAGCTGAATTAATATCAATGTACTAAAATTAACGATGCATCTATATTCAAAGAACAATAGGAAAGAGAGAACTCATACACATAATAACCATTACTACTTAGGGATAAATCTAATAAAAGAAAAACAGCTTTATGAAAAACTTAGAAAACACTATTGAAGAGCCCTGGCTGGTATAGCTCAGTGGATTGAGCATCGGACTATGAGGCCAGAGGGTCACTGGTTCGATTCTCAGTCGGGGTGCATGCCTGGGTTGCAGGCCAGAGCCCCCCCCCCGCCCCGGTTGGGGTCACATGAGAGGCAACAACACATTGATGTTTCTCTTCCTCTCTTTCTCTCTCCCCTCACTTCTCTAAAATAAATAAAATAAAAACCAAAAAACTATTGAAGAAATAAAAAACCCAAACAAATGGAGTTATAGAACATACCTCTAACTGAAAAGATTCAATATTGCAAAGAAGCCAGTTCTATGTTAACATATAACTCAGTACAATTCCAACGAAACTATCAATGGAGTTTGAATTAAATCAACAAGGTAGAGAGTGCTGCCCTACTAGGTGTAAGCTTCTAATATAATAATTAAGACACGTGTAAATTGAGCAGAGCAATGGAAAAAAATAGAAATCCTAGAACAGACCCACATATATCCAAAAACTTGATTATATTAGAGAAGGCATAATTAATATTCATTAACAAGTGGTTTGGGGGCAATTAGTTATCCATATAGAAAAAAAGTCAGATCCTATTCACACTACACACAAACAAATTTCAAGTGGATTAAAAGCCTATATATAAAAAGAAAGTCCTTAAAACTTTCAGAAGCAAATATATGAGGGGGGCCCCAAAACTGGAATTTATTTATAAAAATTGTGTATTTATTCTTACATGTTTAAACTTCAGTCACCTTCAAAGTACTCTCTGTTTGATGCAATACACCTATCAAGACATTTTTCCCACTGCTTGAAACAGTTTTTGAACTTGTCGATTTTGATGCCTTTTAATGCTTCTGTTTTTTTATTGTGGTCTCTTCAATAAACGGTGTTGGGAAAACTGTACAGGTACATGCAAAAAGATGAAACTAGACCACCACCTTACACTATACACAAGAATAAACTCAAGGTGGATAAAAGACTTTAACTGTAAGTCACGAAACCATAAAAATCCTAGAAGAAAACATAAGCAGCATATCTCAGACATCCCTCATACCAATATTTTTGCCAACACATCTACTAGGGCAAGGGAAACAAAAGAAAAAGAAACAAATGGGACTACATCAAACTAAAAAGCTTCTGCACAGCAAAAGAAATGATCAACAAAATGAAAAGGAACCCACTGTATAGGAGAACGAATGTATTTGTCAATGATACATCTGATAAAGGGTTAATTTCTAACATATAGAGAACTTATACAACTCAACAAACAACCCAATTAAAAAATAGGAAAGGGACCTGAACAGATGCATCTCCAAAGGGTACACAGAGATGGCCAAGAGACATATGAAAAAATGCTCATCCTCACTATTCATCAGAGTGATGCAAATTAAAACTACAATGAGGTATCACTTCACACCTGCCAGAATGGCTACCATCAATAAATCAACAAACAAGTGCCGGCGAAGATGTAGAGAAAAGCTCACACTGTTAGTGGGAATGCAGACTGGTGCAGCCACTATGAAAAACAGTATGGAGTTTCCTCAAAAGAATTAAAAATGGAACTGCCTTTTGACCCAGCAGTCCCACTCCTGGGAATATATCCTAACACTTCCAAAACAACTGGAAAGAATATATGCAACCCAAGGACTTCCAGCCAAGATGGAGGCATAGGTAAACAAACATGCTTCGCCTCTGCACACAACTACAGCAAAAACCTCAACTAGCCCTGGCTGGTGTAGCTCAGTAGATTGAGTGTGAGCTGTGAATCAGGGGGTCGCAGGTTTGATTCCCAGTCAGGGCACATGCCTGGGTTATGGTCCAAGTCCCCAGTGGGGAGTGTGTGAGAGGCAACCACACCCTGATGTTTCTCTCCCTCTCCTTCTCCTTCCCTTCTCCTCTCTCTAAAAATAAATAAATAAAATATAAAACAAAAACCAAAAACCTCAACTACATCACAAAACAAATTCCTCCCAGATTCCTCAGAAAATCAATGGGCATGGAAGTCTGAGAACCAAGGATTGAAAGAAGCCACACTCATCCAGATAGGTTGGAGGGACAGAGAGGCAAAGGCATGGAGAGGCAGTCCCACATTCATTCATGTGTGGTAGATAAAAACTGGGAGGGATACTATGGGAGTGAGCAATCCCAGCCCCAGACCAGATCACATAGACCATGGTTTGAGTGCCAGGAAGATAAGTGCCAATAACTTCTGGCTACAAAAGCCAGTGAGGGTTGGGGTGGTGGAAGAAACCAAGGATTCTCAAGAGACTTCTCTTAAAGGGCCCACAGTGGACTCATGCAGACCCATCCCTTCTGGGATTCAGGACCAGGGCAACAGTTCAAAGGGCATAAGTGGCATACCAGGAGAGGAGGAGAAAAGTGAAGTGACTGGCAAGGGGGTGAGTGCTGGGTAGACAGCTTCCTCTCAGGCAATCTCCAGAGGCCAGGTAGCAGCACTGTCCTCTCTCTGAGCCCTCCCCCACACAGAGCCACTAAATTCGAAACAGGCTGCCCCACTGCAGCAACTACCTAAGGCTCTACCCCACACAATTTACAGATGCCCTTTCTACAATAGGCCATGCTACTAACACAGGGAGTTAAGGCAACTCTACCTAACACAGAAACAAACACAGGGAGAGCTCTAAATTGGGGAGACAAAGAAATATGGCCCAAATGAAAGAAGAGAACAAAACTCCAGGAAAAGAACTAAATGAAATGGAGATAAGCAACCTATCAGATGCACAGTTCAAAACCCTGGTTATCATGATGCTCAAAGAAATCATTGGGTGCTGGAATAGCATAAAGATGACCCAGGCAGAAATGAAGGTATCATTAAGGGAAATAAAGAAAAATCCATAAGGAATCCATAGGCAATCAACAGTAAAGGGGATGAAGCTGAGATTGAAATCAATGACTTGGAACATAAGGAAGAAAAAAGCATTCAATCAGAACAGCAAGAAGAAAAAAGAATTTTTTTTAAAAAAAGGATAGAGTAAGGAACCTCTGGCACATCTCCAAATGTACTAATATCCAAATCATAAGCACAGAAACCCAAACAAGTTGGACCCAAAAAGGGCCACAACAAGACACATCATAATTAAAATGGCAAAGGTTAAAGATAAAGAGAGAACCTTAAAAGCAGCAAGAGAAAAGTAGACAATTACATACAAAGGAGTTCCCATAAGACTGTCAACTGATTTCTCAAAAGAAACTTTGTGGGCTAGAAGGGACTGGAAACAAATATGCAAAGTGATGAAAAGTAAGGACCTACAACCTAGATTACTCTATCCAGCAAAGCTATCATTTAGAATTGAGGGCAGATAAAGTGTTCCTCAGACAAGGTAAAACTAAGGAGTTCATCATCACCAAGTCATTGTTATATGAAATGTTAAAGGTTTTCTATATTAGAAAAAGAAGGTCAAAACTATGAACATTAAAATGGCAACAAATGCACAACTATCAACAACTGAATCTAAAAAAGAAATTAAGCAGCCCTGGCTGGTGTGGCTCAGTGGATTGAGCGCAGGCCTGAGAACCAAAGGGTCACCAGTTAGATTCCCAGTCAGGGCACATGCCTGGGTTACGGGCCAGGTCCCCAGTAGGGGAGCGTGTGAGAGGCAACCACACATTGATGTTTCTCTCCCTCTCTTTCTCCCACCCTTCCCCTTTGTCTAAAAATAAGTAAATAAAATCTTTTTTTTTTTTTTAACAAATTAAACAAGCAGAACAGGAATAGAATCATAGATATGGAGATCATGTGGGAGGTTATCAACTGGGAAGGGGAAGGGGGAGAAACAGAGAAAGGGGATAGGGATTAAGAAGTACAAATTGGTAGGTACAAAATAGACAGGGGGATATTAAGAGCAGTATAGAAAATGGAGTAACCAAAGAAGTTACATGTATGATCCATGGACATGAATAAGGGAGCGGATTGCTGGAGGGAATGGAGGTACCAGGTAGAGGGGAACAAATAGGGAAAAATTGGGACAACTGTAATAGCATAATCAGTAAAATATATTTTAAAAAAAGAAAGAATATATGCAAGCCTATATTTATAGCAGCACTATTTACAATAGCCAAGACCTAGAAATAGCCCAAATGTCCATCAGTAGATTAGCAGATAAAAAAGCTGTGGTACATTTACACAATGGCATACTATGCAGCTGTGAGAAAGGAAACTCTTACCCTTTATGACAGCATGGATGGACCTGGAGAATATTATGCTCAGTGAAATAAGCCAGTCAAAGGCAATACCATATGATCTCACTTATATGTAGAATCTAATGATTGTGGAGATTGTGGAATCTCAGCAAAAAAACTGATGAACAAAACAGAATGAGAGGCCTGGATATATGAGCAAACTGACAGATGTCAGAAGACAGGGATGTGGGAGGGTCTGGATAAAGAAGGTGATAAGATTAGCCAAAGAACATATATGCATAGCCCATGGTCACAGACAACAGTGTGGTGAAGGCGGGGGGGATGGATGCTGGGTGGAGGCGGGCAAAGAGGGGGAAAATGAGGGACATCTATAATAGTGTCATCAATAAAAAAAGTTGGTAAAGACTCAAAAGTAGAAAACCAAAAGGCCTATAATAAAAGTAAACAGGTTAATTTTCTACTGGTAATTAAGTAAATCCAAATTAAGATGAGGAAATACCATGTTATACCCAACAGATTGTCAAAAACTTTTTAGAAGTTAATAGCTTTTACAATATCATATACTGGTATAGCAATACCAGTTCATTTCTACTGCTTGGAAGTACCCCATTGTATAATAATCCACAGTTTATCTACTAACCTGTTGAATCCTATCTGGGTTGCTTACAACTTTTAACCCGTACAAAGAAAGCCTGATGTACACATGTACACATTTTTTAAAAAGATTTTATTTATTTATTTTTAGAGAGAGGGGAAGGGAGGGAGAGAAACATCAATGTGTGGTTGCCTCTCGCACGCCCCCAACTGGGGACCTGGCCCACAACCCAGGCACATGCCCTGACTGGGAATCGAACGAGCGATGCTCTGGTTCACAAGCCAGCACTCAATCCACTGAGTCACACCAGCCAGGGCACATGTACAAGTCTTGATGTGAACACATGGATTCATTTTAGCGGTGGGATGAATGTGTCATTATGATAGATGTATGTTTAATTTTTAAAAAAGGCAAAGTGTTTCAAAGTAGTTGTACCATCTTACATTTCTAACAGTAACATACTTATGTGTTTCAGGTGCTCCACATCCTCACCAATGCTTTTTGGGTCACACTTTTTAAGACAAGCCATGTTAACAGTTGTGTAGTGGTATCTTGCAGTTTTAGTTTGCATTTCCCTGTGATTAATACTGAATACCTTTTCATGTTTGCCAACCCCTGTATCTTCTTTAGCAAAGTATTTTGTCCCTTTTAAAATGAGGTTTTCTTCTTATTGTAGAAATATGAGTTGTTCATATACCCTACATATAGTTTCTTAAATTTGTATTTTCTGCTAGTCTACAGATTGACTTTTCATTTTCTCTACCATGTTTGTAAAACAATCATATTTTGATGCAATCAAAACATTCAATATTTTTCTTTTATGCTTTGTGCTTTTGTGTCCAGCTAAGAAATCTTTGCCTAATCTATAATCACAATGATTTTCTCAGATGTTTTCTTCTTTAATTTAATCATTGTAGCTCCTTAAGTATAAGTCTATGATCCATTTTAAGTTAATTTGTTGATGGTGTCAGACTGGAGGTTTTTGTTGTTTTTTTTGAAGGACAGAAATTGCCACTCAAAATTTCACTTTGGGAAAGTTTTATTTTGAGCAGAAGGAAACTAAGAACAGAGAAACTCTGCCCTGCTTCCATTTGCCTGAAAGGACGTAAGCTATTCACAGAGACAACCCTTACTAGCCTGGAGATGGTACCAGAGGACACTCCATAACAGACTTGACTAACTAGCCTTCATCTGTGATTATTTTCGCATATATTTGCCTTCTAACAATTGGTCTCCCCTAGAGATTCCAGGTCATTTTCCTTATCACTTCTCTAAAAATTCACTGTTCCTTTGTTAAGATGTTAGCCATATATAAACCTAAGTTCTAACCAAACTTTTGAGTTACTCATCCATGAGTTTCTCCCATGTGTGAGGTCTGTCTGGAAAAAGTCCAGCCATTGTTAATATGAGAACAGTTTGCACGACACTGATGTAACCTGGCAGCCAAGGAGTACGTGTGTGAACAATGATGGCTTCACTGTACCAGTCAATGCGGGCAGTAGACACCGCTGAGTGAGCATGTGTACTGTGTGGCCATCACATTCAAAATGACTGAGCAAGTAGAGCAACAAATTTGCATCAAATTTTGCATTAAGCTTGAATATTCATCCTTGGAAACTATTTGGGTGACTCAGAAAGCCTCAGCTATGGGCGACTGGTGATTGGCAGCTTCATCACAACAACGCGCCTGCTAATGCATGCATCTAGTGCAGAGTTTTTTGGTGAAACATCAAGTCACTGAGGTGACTCAGCTGCCCTACAGCCCAGATTTGGCACCCTGCGACTTCTGGCTTTTCCCAAAACTAAAATCACCTTTGAAAGGGAAGAGATTTCAGACCATCAATGAAATTAACAAAAATATGACAGGGCAGCTGATGGCGACTGGGAGAACTATGTGAGTTCCCATGGTGAAGAGAACTGAGGCATCACTGTCCTATGTACAATGCTTCTAGTATCTTGTATCTTCTTCAATAAATGTCTCTATTTTTCATATTACATGGCTGGGTACCTTCTAGACAGGCCTCATAAATATGCAATATACATTAATAATTTTTTTTCTTGTTAGTCTTTTATTACAGAGACTCAGGTGAGAACCTGGAAGAATAGAAGAAAAAAGATTTTTCTTCCTTTATAATGGTTATCCAATTGTTTAAGGGCCACTTATTAAAAAGGTACCCTTTGCCCACTGAAATGCCTGGGCAATGGTCAAAAATCAGTAGACAACATCTTGTGGATCTATTTCTGGACTTCTATCATCTTCCATTGATCTATGTTTATTTGCATACCATGTTAATTACCAAATATTTGTAAGTCTTGAAATCAGGTAGCATAAATCCTCCAATTTTGATTTTCATTTTCAAATTTGTCTATTCTGGACCTTTTGTGTTTGCAGATAAATTTTAGAGTCAGTATGTCAACAAATCAGTGTTACTGATCTATAGCTCAATCTATGAAGAACTGAAATCTTTAACAATATGAATCTTCTAATCCATAAGCAATGTTTTGTAGTTTTCAGTATTCAGCTACTGCATGTGTCTTGTCAAATTTAACCCCAAGAATTTCATACTTTTATGCTATTTGTAAATGATTTATTTCATCAATTTCAATTTTAGATTGCTCTTCTTGGTATATAGGCAAACTTTTTAAAAATTTTTATTTATTTTTAGAGAGAGGGGAGAGAGGAAGGGAGGGGGGAAGAAATGGAGGCAAACATCCATGTGTGAGAGAAACACTGACTGGTTGCCTCCTGCATGCCCCCAACTGGGGACCTGGCCCACAACCCAGGCATGTGCATTGACCAGGGATCAAACCAGCAACCTTTCAGTTTGCAGGCCAATGGTCAATCTACTGAGCCACACAGCTGGGGTGGGGTGGGGGGTAAACAATTTTTATACACTGATTGTATCCTACAACCTTCCTACACTTACTTAATCTAGTTTTATAAATTTCTTGTGGTTTCTTATACACATGATGCTATCCTCTGCAGCAGGAAAAGTTTTATTTTTTCATTTTCAAGCATATACCTTTTATTAGTAACCTCCAACCCTTAGTTTTTGCACTGTTGAGAATCCTCAGCACTATGATAAAAAGTAGTGGTAGAGCAATCATTCTTGCCTTTGTCTTAGTACTTCATCATTAAGGACAGTAGTAGCTGTAGGTTTGTCAAAGATACCTCCATCAGACTGAGGAAGGTCTTTTCTACTTTGTTGAGTTTTAAACACAAACAAAAGTTGAACTTCCTCAAACTCTTTATCTGCCTCTTTTGAGATAATTATGTTATTTTCTTTTTTAATCTGTTAATACAGTGAATTACATAGAATATTGAATGCTAAATCAACCCTGAATGCTGGGATAAACTCTACTTGGTCATGATGTATTGACCTTTTTATATATTGTTGGCTTCAATTTATTAAAATTTTGTTAAGGATTTTTGCATCTATATTCATAATGGGTATTGGTCTGTAGTTTTCTTATATCTTTGGTTTTGGTATCAGAGTAAGTTGGGCACATAGAATGAGTTAGAAAGTGTTTCCTCCTCTTCTAAGTTCTTCAAAAGCTTATATAAAAACAGTATATAAATTCTTCCTTTATATTGTTGGTGGAATCAGTAGTGAAGAAGCCAAATGGGCCTGGAGTTTCCCTTGTGGTAAAGTTATAAACTACAGTTCAATTTCTCTGATATAGGCCTACTCAGGTTATCTATTTCTTTTTATTGAGCAGTTTGCGTCTTTTGAGAAACTTGTCCATTTAATGTAAACTGTCAAATTTACTGGGGTAGAATGGTTTGTGGTACCCAATGTTATCTTTATAATGGCTATAGAATCATCAGTAATGTCCCATCTCTCATTCCTGATATTAGTAATGTGTTCTCTCTTCCTTTTCTAAGTCTGGCTGAAAGTTTATTGATTTTGTTAATCATTTTAAATAACTAGCTTTTGGTTTCATTGATAATCTTCACTGCTTTTCTATTTTTATTTCAATGATCTTTGCTCTAATCTTTACAATTTCCTTTCCTCTCCTTACATGTTAAGTTTGCTTTTTTTTCTTCCTAATTTCTTAAGGTGGAAGCTTAGGTCAATGATTTTAGATCTTTCTACTTTCTAATGTAACATTTGATGTTATAAATTTTCTTGTAAGTACTGCATTCATTGCATCCCACAAATATTGCTATGTCATATTCTCATTTCATTCTTCTGAAAATATTTTCTAATTTTCCTTATTCTTGTTTGACCCATGTCTAATTCAAAGCATTTAATTTCCAAATATTTGGGAATTTTTTTTGGGGGGATACCAGTTACTTTATTTGAAGGAATAGTAAAAATGGACATAAGTGGATGATTTGGTATAAGTTCTAAAAAAGGTAAAGGTAACTCCAACATGCATGTACTGCTTTGGTGGCGAAGTGGCTGTTGCAAGCCAGTCTAAGGCTTAGTTAGCTCTCTTCACTGTCTCCCAGGGTGTGTCTGTCAAAGAGATACTCTGCCATGACAGTTTCAGGGAATCCAATCTGCACAAGTTGGTTACGTGGTCACTCAATTCTTTGATAGATTTCACCTGCTCATCCCAGTAGTAAGTCACAATAAAGTCACATAGATGAGGATCATTTTTTCAGTGGCCAGTTTGCGCAAGTCCAATAGTGTCTGATTCACAATTCTTCCCAAGTGTAATGCATACTTCACTGCACAGCTCATTCTCCCAGTCATCATAGCTTGGTTTCTTGATATCCTGAAGGAAGATTTTGCTACCTCATTGGTTCTGCAAAGGCATCAGTTTCTCAGCATGTTCCCTCTCCTCATAAGACTGGTGAAGAAAATATTGGGCCAAGTTCTTCAAAGCCATATCATCATGGTTAAAGTAGTAAGACATGGACAGGTAGATGTATAAGGTGTAGAGCTCCACATTGATCTGGCAGTTGATGGCAACCTCCAAGTCCTGGTGGTAGGTCTGGTGCGCCTGTAAGGTGGATGTGGATGTCACGATGGGCAGCTAAGGAGAGGCAGCTTCACTGGAACAGTGGCAGGGGCCTTGGAGCCATCTGAGGGTGCTGTGATGAGGTGGCAGAAGGATGGATGAGTGGCTGGCTGAGATGGGGGTTGACTGCCAGTTCAGTTCAAGCACCGTAGAAGTAAGAAACCATGGCGAGTCTCAAGACTCAGGAATCTTCCAGATCTTTTTCTGTTACTGATTCCTAAATCAATCCCTTTATGATAAAAGAATATACTTTGTATATTTAAATCCTAAACTTACTGAAATTTTTATGGCCCAGAATATGGTCTACCTTGATAAATATTCTATTAATATTAGAAAAGAATATATATCATGCTGTTGTTGGGAGGAGTGAGTCTGTAAATGTCAAATAGTTCAAGTTATTTACCGATTTTTTTGGTCTAATTTCTATATCAATCATGGAGAGAGTAGTGTTAAAAATCTCCAACTGGTGGGGTTTTTTTCTTCTTTCCGTTTTATTATGCTTTGTGTATTTTGAAGTTATTATTAAGTCATAAATACTTAT
>VMDR010022691.1:0-16046 GCA_007922815.1 Macrotus californicus | reverse complement strand
CAGATTGTTCTTAATGTCAATGTCTCTGGTTGTATTTTGTTTGCTGTTTTCTTTTGTTGATTATGTTCCAGTTAAAGGTGAGATCCATCAGTTTCTTTTGAAGTTTTCCTTCATCCTTGTTTCCATTTAGAGCTGTGTATATGTGCATGTGTGTGTGTGTGTGTGTGTGTGTGTGTGTGTGTATCAGTCTTATTTGTTTATTTCCATTCTGGTCCTTCCTTCTTTCTACTTACTTTGGGCCTCATTCTTCTTTTTCTAGTTGCTTTAGGTGTGAGGTAAACTTGTTTGATATTTTTCTTATTTTTTGTGGTAGGTCTATATTGCTATGAATTTCCCTCTTAAAACTACTTCGGCTGTGTGCCATAGATTTTGTGTGTGTGTGTGTCACTGTGTTTTCATTTGTCTCAAGGTATGAGTTAGTCTTTAATTGTACTTTTATACTTTAATCGTAACCCATTGCTAAATCCACCTGGTCTAATGTATCATTTAAGGTAGCTGTTTCTTTGTTGATTTTCTGTCTGATGAGCTATATATTGATGTCAGCAGGGTGTTAAAGTCCCTTCCTATTACTGTATTACTGTCAATGTCTTCCATGTCTGTCAACATTTACTTTATATATTTATGTGCTGCTACATTGTGTGTATGAATGTTTATAAGCGTTATATACTCACATTGAATTGATCCTTTTATCATTATGTAATATCTTTCTTTGTCTCATTATACCTTTGTTTTAAAGTCTATTTAGTCTAAGTATTACCACCCCAACTTATTTTTGTTTCCATTTGCATGAAAAATATTTTTCTATCCCTTTACTTTTAGTCTGTGTGTCTTTCTCTTCTTTTTCCTTCTTTTACATTTTTTTGTATTTTTCCATTACCATTTAGTCCCTTTATATCCTCTTCCCCCCCCCCACAATAACACACTGTTGTCCATGTCCCTGAGTCCTTTTCCCTTTTTGTTCAATCCCTCCACCCCTATACTCTACCCTCCCACCCCTAGCTGTCATCCAGCTCTCTATCTACTACTCACTCTGTCTCTACTTTCCTTGTTAGTTTAGTTTGTTCATTAGATTCCACATACAAATGAAATTATATGGTATTTGTTTTTCTCTGACTGGCTTATTTCACTTAGCATAATGTTCTCCAGGTCCATCCAGGTCTCAAAGGGTAAAACTTTCTTCTTTTTTTATGGCCAAGTAGCATGCCATTATGTAAATGTCCCATAGTTATTTTATCCATTGAGCTAATGAGGGACACTGGGCCGCTTCCATATTTTGGTGATTGTAAATAATGCTGCAATGAACATAAGGGTGCTTATGTTCTTCCAAATTAGTATTTTGGATTTGTACAGATATATTCCAAAAATTGGGATCGCTGGGTCAAAGGTAGATCCATTTTTAATTTTTTGCAGCATCTCCATTCTGCTTTCCACACTGGCTTCAGCAATCTTCGCATCCTTGCCAACACATGTTGTTTGTTGATTTATTGATGATAGCCATTCTGACAGGTGTAAGATGATATCTCATTGTGGTTTTAATTTCCATTTCTCTGATAATTAGTGATGTTGACCATCTTGTCATATGTCTATTGGTCATCTATATGTCTTCTTTGAAGGTCTATTCAAGTCCTTCGCTCATTTTTTAATTGGGTTGGGGTTGGTGGGGGGGGGTTTAGTGTTAAGTTTTCTAGGTACTTTATAAATTTTCTGTATTAACCCATTATCAGATGTATCGGTGAATATTCTCCCATTCTGTGGGTTATCTTTTCATTTTGATGTTTTCCTTTGCTGTGCAAAAACTTTTGTTTGATGTAGCCCCATTTGTTTTGGATTTTTTTTCTTGTTTTCCCTTACCTGGGGAGATATACATGGTAAAATATTACTACAAGCAATGTCCAAGATTTTGCCAGGCTAAAAATGGGCTGTATGTGTCTTTGGATCTCAAATGACTGTCGTGGACAACATCTGTATGGACATTCATTGTTCTATCCATTCAGCCCCCCTGTATCTTTTGATTGGCGCATATAATCCATTCACATTAATTAGTGATAGGTATATAGTTATTGCCGTTTTATTATTCATAAATTAATCTTTTTTTCTTAAAGAAGTCCCTTTAACATTTTTTTTTTAGTAAGTTTGGTGGTGATGAGCTCCTTCAGATTTTTCTTATCTGGGAATATCTTTATCTTTCTTTTCATTCTAAATGATAGCCTTTCTGGGGAGAGTAATCTCAGTTATAGGTCCTTGCTTTTTATCACTCTGAATATTTTGTACCAGTCCCTTGTAAACTGCAAAGTTGTTGTTCAGAAATTAGCTGACAATCTTATGGGAGCTCCCGTGTAGGTAACTAACTGCTTTTTCTTGTTGCTTTTAACATTCTCTCTCTCTCTTCAATCTTTGGCATTTTGATTATGATGTTTCCTGGTGTGGGCCTCTCTGGGTTTATCTTGTTTGGGACTCTGTGCTTTCTAGACTTGTATGTTTATTTCTTTCACCAGTTCAAGGAAGTTTTTCAGTCATTGTTTCTTCAAATACATTTCAATCCTTTGCTCTCTGTCTTGTACTTCTGGTACCCTATTATTTGAATATTGTTCCAGAGCTCCCTTAAACTGTCCTCATTTTATTTAAACTCTTTTTTCTTTTTGCTGTTTCAAGTGGGTGTTTTCCACTACCTTGTCTTTCCCATCGCTGATTTGATCATCTGCTTCATCAGATTTGCCATTCATTCCATCTAATATATTCTTCATTTCAGTTGTGATAGTCTTCATTTCTGACTGGTTCTTTCTTATGTTTTCTGACTCTTTGTTGAAGTTTTCACTGAGTTAATCTATTTTTCCTCTAAGTTCATTGAGCATCTTTATAACCAGTGTTTTGAACTCTGTATCTGGTAAATTGCTTGTCTTCATTTCATTTAGTTCTTTTTCTGGAGTTTTGCTCTGTTCTTTCATTTGAGACTTGTTTGTTTTGTTTTAGCCCCTTCATTTTGGCTGCCTCCCTGTGTTTTTTCTATGGATTATGTAGATCTGCTATGTCCCCCAGTTTTGGCAGAATGGTCTTATGTGGTAGGTGTCCTGTGGGGCCTAGGTATTTAGTCTCCCTGATCACCTGAGCTGGGAGTTCCAGGTGTGTTACTTGTGTGCATTGCATGTGCTCTCCTGTTACAGTTGATTGCTGTTGGCATCTCAGGAGGTGGGATTGACCTTTAGGCTGACTGGCTATGAGACCTGACTATAGTGAAGAGGTGTGCAGGGAATGATCCCATATTGCAGGAGTCACTAGTGGGGCTCTGGTGCCAGCTGAGTTCACCCTCCAAGTGTCATTTGTGGAGCTGATTGGGTGGTGCTCTGGTACATAATGGTAGGTAGCTGCTAACATTGTTATTGGTGTAGTTGAGGTTCTAAGTACACATCACCTCTGCTGCACCCCCTGCTGACTAAAGTGATGTCCCAAAGTGACCACACAAACCCTAAGAACTCACCAAAGTCAAACAGGAATGTATATGTCTGTGTGTCATCCATTCTTATCCACCAAACATCATCAACAACAGCAGGCATTTTCATACTGCTTATTCCTCACACACTGATTTCCTGTGCATGGTTTCATTGGATTCTCAAAATTAGGCTTGGAGACAGATAAAGCAAGTTTTGTTTTCAGCTCAGCTCTCAGGCTGCTGCTTTGCATCATCCCCATGGAGTGACAGCCCAGGGAGTGCCATCACATAGTGTGTACCCCTCCTCCAGAGTCCTGCAGAGCAGCAGTACTGCCCCCTTTCAGAGTAGGAAACGGAAGCCCAGAGAGGCTAAATGAATTGTCCAAGGTCACACAGCAGAGGAGAAAAAGATTCTGATTTCCAAGTCAGGTTATGACTAAGTATTTTGTGGTTTTCCATACACCGTGTGACCTTGACTACAATCATCCTAAAGATTGTGATAGGGTGTAATTCTCAGTGCCAACCTTTCCACTCAATATTAGGCTTTGGGATATCTGGACCTTAGGATCCTGCAAGACCATTGGAAGAGAAATTCCTCACTGTGCCATAGTGTGATATGGCACATTGTGACTCAGTCTTCTTCTAGATGTGCTGTACTTGGGACATTATTTTGTGGAAAGGAAATGCCTGCACATCTGAGGAAACCAAGCTGTGGAGGTCGTGACCTACTCTTTCTCTCCATAAGACGGGCTTATATGAATAGTCAATGACCAGGACCCCTAAGACTCTATTGTGTATCCCACCTGTGTTGTCATTTTATCACACGATCTGTGCTCTGTGCCAACAGCTACAATCAGTATTAAAGAAACACTCAGAGTTTGAGAAAAGTGACAGAAATATTTATTAAAGTGGTACACTTGGAGTCCATGCAAAATGAGAGTGCGTCCTTCATATTCACTAATCCCCAAACAAAATAACCATCAAGAAATATTAAAACACATTTTATTAGTTTCATTTCATTTCCTAATTGCTCAAAGTCAGCTTACCCATTTACTGCTGTGTGAAATGCTTAGAGGCAAGGCGCACATTAAAGGGATTATTTCCATGTAATCCCTCCCTCCCAGAGGGTAGGAACTGATCACTTATGAATTCTGATTTACGCTCTATAACAATATCAAATGGAGGAAATAGTTATTGTGAAATGATAGAGTCAGTAGTAGGGTAATACAGTAGGAGAGTGTAATTTAATAGCAGAGAGAAAGTACCTCATTTTCAGTAAAAGTTATGCGAGCCTTTTTCAGGAATAGCCATTAACCAAACTGAATTCAGCCTCCCATTTTTCTGGCTATACCCTTGTTAATTGATACATGTTGAAGATGTGTAGCCTGTTAAGATTTTAATCAAATGGCATCTGGGAGTAGATGTGATCATTTTACTGAGTCTTGGGGATCCTCATTGCTCTCTGGGTATTAGGCTCCCTGTGACAGGCTTCCATCTTGACAGGAAGAATGCCTTGGCAGGCATTCAGGTGGAATTTGGAGGTTTGATGCAAATTACCCAGGAAAGGCAGATACATAAGCAGGGATTTTAGGTAAATATCCACCAAGAAACTTATGGGAACTTCTCACCGTTTCTGTGGTACATCATAGCTGGCCTGAAGCCATTAAGAACACCAGGGGACTGGGGAATGCATTAGTGACCCAGGAAAGACTGTTTACTTGTTCCCTTGCCGATACATCTCTCCCTGTCATAGTACCTATAACCCAAGTACACTATTTTAGGAGCATTATTGCTATTCTTGGAAGGAGGTAAGAGTTATAGCATCAGAAGAGTACAGAGGTAAAGCCAGTCCTTATTAGCAACCTCCACTTCCTTAGACAGCATGGCACCCAGCCGCCGGCTGTGCCAGACACACCACTGAACTGGGCCGTGCCTCCACTTCAGGCCGACCCCCATCTGCTATTTCATGTTCATTCTCTACCTTTAGAGTCAGCCTAATACGAAGAGTATACAAAAATAAAGCATTTTTAAAGCCCTCAAGGAGATGTGTACCATGAATTTTATTAGATTGAAGGCAAAACAAGCTGATACCAGCAGAAAACCAAAATGGCTGCTTCAGACCCCAGCTGACCTCTTTTGCATGGAAAATTCTCCATGTGATTACAGAGCTAATGAGTAATATTTAATGAAAACATTATGCCTTCGCATATATTTGCAAGCAGCACTTCTTCCATTTACATTTACATAAAAATAAGCTGGTACATACAAATACGCATCTTGAAAACCTGCGTGCTTTAAGGAAAATACTCATCTGCTATCTCTGGCTATTTCTATCCGAAGCCCAAACTTCTCAATGAGAAAACTAGAATTCAGTCAATCATCTGGTTGACACCAAACATGAAAGCATTTGATGATGCGTGGATAAAAGAGCTGAGCTCCAGGCAGACTCATCCACATTTCACAGAATGTGCATGCAAACAACAGTGTAGGAGAAAAAACTGCCCTAAACAATTGCTAAATAAATACATGTGAAAAAAAAAATCTTTCTCTTTCAATTTCCAGAATCCTTAAGCTTTTGAGTAAGAATAAAGACTCAGAACCTGGATTGTTTCTTGGGGCTGGGTGTATTTCCTTTTCTGCTCAGAGTCTGAATCACAGTGGTGCTGAATATGGAAATGAAAGCCTGTGACACCTCTTTCCCACTCTCTCTTCCCCTGTAGGTGGAGCTGACAGGCAGCAGCGTCTTTGACTATGTCCACCCCGGGGACCACGTGGAGATGGCAGAGCAGCTGGGCATGAAGCTCCCACCTGGGCGGGGTCTCCTCTCGCAGGGTACCACTGAGGACGGAGCCAGCTCAGCATCTTCCTCCTCGCAGTCAGAGACCCCCGAGCCAGGTGGGAATTGCAATCCCAACGTGTGGGTCGGTGGGCAGGACCTTTGCCAATGATTTCACACAAGTTGCCAGTGTGAGGAGACTATAAATAGGTTTAATGGTATTTAACAATTCCATGCAGCTTTCTGTCCCATGCAGTAATTAAATAAGGAAGAGATTTGAAAATAAGGAGACATTTTAATAAGTATAATCCAGAGATCTAATTTCAGTTGAACAATAATTATAAAAGGTACTATTTCCTTTAGTTTCTCTGTCAAATTACTGGACAGAAAAGGTTCAGATTTGGAAAGCCCTCTTCTTTTTATTGTTTCCATGGCTAAATGTGTTGCATTTAGTTATTATGCAGCAAAACCTATGCAGAGACTTTTGAATACGAGCTTGCAGAGAAGGCAAAGTATTACAGACGAGCAGAAATCTCGATTCCTTTTTTTTTTTTTTTTTAAGTATCAGAAGGTACTTGAAAGATGTGAACAGATAAATTAAGGCTAAAAAGAAAACAGAAATGGCTACATTTTAAACTGCCTTTCTACCCTCAGTATTTAATTAGATCAATTGTATAGAGGAATGAACAGAGGTGACATTCCTCATTGGGATTCCTTCCAGGACTCTTATAGACTTTGCATTCAGAATGTTCCCATTTTCATTGTGTTGTACTGATGATAATTTAAGTATTAGGGGAAAATCCATTTATAAATTAAACAAAATGACTTGATATCCATCAGTCCCCTAGTTCATCAAGCTGTTCAAACACGGGGAAGATTGGCTGGTCGGCCTGGGTCTTCCGAGAGCGCTGGTAATTAGATCTGCGAAGGATTTATTCTTTGCTGATTGGGGCTTTAAATTAATTGAAGTTCCACATTTGTGGTTTTGTCCTTTTTGTACTTTTTTAGAGGAGATATTTCATATTCTTGTGTGGTGGAGTGCCTGGCCAAGCAGCACTGGTTTAAATGTTAATTTTTCTCATGAGAAGTTTAAGATTTTTAATGAATCAAGGCCTGATTTGAAGTGCAAAGTTTTATTTGCTTACTTAGGAAATTATTTTTGCACTCTAAAGATGCTTGTACTTTACTTGACGTGTTGTTTTCAGAGAGATGCCCAACACAAGAGCATTTTATAGAAATAAAAATGGGAAAAGTTGTCTATCTAAAGATTAGTGTTGAAATAACTCTATATACTTCTTAAAAAAACAATTTGACCTGCTTAGAAACAATCACAGTGTATTTGCTCACACAGACAGAAGGGATAAACATATTTGCCCTTGCTGGAAGTAGTTTAATTCCATTGGAATCAATCCATGTTTCCTCATTCAAGGCACCTGTAGCTTGTGGGGCATCATCTGGATCATCGGTGAGCATCCTTCTGCAGTTAGCTCTATGCATGAGGAAAGAGAGTATTTAAGACTACTCTTCACCATTTTAAAGGGAAAACCTTTTTTGGGGGGGTGGGGGGTGTGATCATGTATTCTTACACTGTTCCTGACATTGCCGAATAGATATGTCAGTGAGATCACTGGAAATGCTTTTGCAGTCATGTCTGGGCATATCGGAGAAGCAGCACAAGAAAACAGTTTTCTGTTCTTCCGTGGTGGGCTGGACTGGGGAAGCTGAGGTACTCATGACCAGACACTCTGTGTGTAAGAATTCGAGTTTACAAACTTGATCTAAGGCCTTAGGAGACTGGACTTTGTGTCCCTGAATCACAAACTCTCAAGTAGAAATTTTAACGATCCTATAACCTGACTTCCAACCTGCATGGCCATCCCTTTATAGCAAAACCAACCTTCCAGTTTCTGCTGGAACTTCCTCCCAGTGGGCAGGTACAGGGCTTCCCACTCCACGGGTGAGCAGCTCTAATAGAAAATTATCCTCAGTGCAGAGCCAAAGCCTACTTTGCTCTAACTTCCCCGCTGTGGTCTGCCCTCTAGGACCATATTTCAGATTTACTCGTTCCTCCCCATCATAGCCTCTCAAATATATGAAGTCAGACCCACCAAGTGCTCCCTTCTGCCTGCCTGCCTTCCTTTCCAGGTCAGACAGCCCTAATGCCACAATCATTATTCGATGACATGCTCCTGAGACTCCCACCACCCTAGTCACCCTCCCCTGCCTGTGCTTCAGTTTGTTGGTGACCCTCCGATAATATGGTTGTAAGAACTTAGTGAGCCCTCAGGTGTATCCTGACTGGTACAAAGCAGAGGGACTGTCACCTTACTATACTTCTGTCAAGGCCACCTAAGGTTGAATAAAATCTTCTGAGCAGCTAGTTTACCTGCTGATTCATGTTGAGCTTGATGTCTCCACAAACACATTAAGGGTTACTTGTCACTTAGAAGAGACTTTGATAGGGAGGGAAAAAACTACCCATAGCCTGTAAACCAGTTCTGCTAGGATACCCTAAGCTAAAGTCAAAGCCAATGTTTCAAAGTTGAATATACCAACTCTGATAGACCCGACGCCTTCTCTGAAGCACCAGTGTGCATAAAACAGCTCCAGGTGCACTGTGAGAACTTACTGAGACTCTTTCAATTCCAGATTTTAGGACAGCATGTCTCCTTCAAAGTTGCTCTGTCATTGAACATTGAAGTGTGATTCAAATTTTACTTGGGTTCCTCACCCCAGAGTTCCATGAACCAAGCTAAGTAGTACAATCAAAAACTGCTTTCTACATTCCATAACAGACTGGGCTCCTTTGCGACAGTCACCTACAAGGTTTTCTCTTCCTTGATGGAGAGTGTCTCCCCTGCCATCGGAGAACGTTAAACTTACCTTGCTTTAAAAGTCTGTAATGTGGGTTACTTCCAGTCTTTGTCTTGAGAAGGCAGTTAGATGGACTGCTCAAATACCGAGAAGCAGGCCAGGGTGCTACCTTTAACTAAATATCTTCACTAATGCAGATCATGGCTCCAAGGGAATTACTTTAAAAGTTCATGTCAGGCACTACATCCCAAAGCTGCTTATGTTTCTTAAAGCTGAAAGAATTTTAACAAGATTTCCTAATTCCTAATAACATGAAGGAACATTTTTGAAGACTGTTGTATGTTGCATCATAATCTTTTAAACTCTGGTAAAACACAGATTCTTTTTTTAAATAGTAGTGTAATTTGGTTGGAAACGGATATCAATTATGAAAATGAAGGGACGAGTAGGTATGAAATTTTTCGGAAGCCCTGATGTGTTCAGTGTAGCATTACTAAATGACTGAAATCTAAATAACATTTGACATTATAATAAAAGGAAATAAGTGACTAAACCAGCCTAAGAGGCGAGATACTGCACCATAATAGAAATTCTATGTCTTTGAATGGCCAGCCTTTGATTTTCTTGCCTTAAACAAGTCTCAAGATAATGCAAGACAAAAGAACTCTGTCGACTGTCAACAACCCCAAATAAATATTTGATGTGTATGCACACTTATTAATAGTTTAGTAATATTTCTTTTAGGAAAACCTTAAGGCATGTGTAAGAAAAATAAATAGGTGGCTTACTTACAAAGTTATGAAGTTCCAGGCACCTGTGTAGGGTTTGACTCCAGTGCTCTGTGCTCATGCGGTCCCCTGACCACGAGCCGTGCGGAGCCTCTGGAACGTAGTTTCTGGATGTTTGGGTTTCTCTTCGTAGATCTGCGTGAATCTTTTCGTTACTCCTAATGACTCTGTAATCTTGGGATTATGAGTGCTATCCTCTTAATAAATTTCAATGCTGTATTTTTTAAATGCTCACCACATTAAAAAGCAGCTCTTTTATGAAATCCTGGAGGTACTTTTAAAATCTCCCTATTTTGAAGGCAAAGAATAATATTAGGTTAGGTCATAAAATTGTTGCATTTTACTCCCTCCTCCTCCTTCCTAAAACAGGTTGATTTTCACCGAGTGATAGAATTAATTCGTGCTTATTGTAGAAAATTCAGAGAATGCAGAAAACTAAAACCAACCAACATGACATTACCCCCAAATAACCACTTTTCACGTGGGTACACTCTGTCTATCCATCTAGATCCACTTCTGTTCCCACATACATGCGCAGTGATGTGGTGGGCTTGTTTGTTTGGCTAAATAAGATCATAACATACGTGCTTCTGGTAGCCTGCTTTTCCACTTAACCTCCCAGGCAACTTTCCCGTCATGTTTCTCACTTTAACATAAAATTTCCTCTCTGCCTCCAGCGGCTTGTTTCCCACTAGCTAACAATCAGCACCCAGCTGCAGGACCACCGCCAGGTGTAACATACCTGGGTCCTGCTTTGTAGGAAATCCAGCCGGGGCAAGAGGTTCTTGCAGCTTACTGAATGGGTGCAAGCTCGCAGAGGGAGAAATCAACACCGCATCAGGATTTAGACAATTTAGCAAAATGTAGGAGACAGTACTTTTGGCGAAGAATAACTACAGCAGCGTGTTAACCATTTGTTGTCTAAAAATAGAGGTGGTTGTGTTTGGTGTGAAGTCTCAGGCAGACCTAGCCTGTTACAGATAGAGGGGTGAAGATAATCACTTCAGCGGTACGATCTTTATGCCATTGTGCCGACCTTACGTCCTGGATATTTTAAAGGCAGGCAAAATTGAAGCAGTTGAGTGCTTGCCTGAACGGAAATAATCTGCATTTTCTACATATGCCTTCGTGCTATGGTAAATTCAGCTCCAGATTCTACAGGAATGCAATTCTTCTGAAACCATTAGACAATTTTCACAAGTGATATGATTAGAGGAACAAATGAATGTAAAAAATTATCTGATGTTCAGATCAATATTTTGTTTCAAAAACTGCTTAGATGTGAGATATACTTGTAACCCTAATAACCCTTACCACCTAATATAGGGTTGTTGGGGTGTAGGGTTCTTTTTTTATTATTGGTTCGTTTCCTGTCAATGAACTGAATTCAGAAGTCAGGCAAGGGAAACCATCTCTCTAACCCCACATCCCACCCCAGTCCCCAGACAGTGTGACTGTATCTACAGCACTTTCTGCTGTACTGCAAATGTCAAACAGAAGGTGTAATGGATTTAATATTAGTGCTGGCCAAGGTGTTGAGGGAGCTGTTAATAATGTCACTCCAGTTATTGATCTGAAGCCTTTAAAAATCAAAGAAAAGTGAGAGATCCCCTACTGGGGAAAGGTACACAGTGACTGGTTTTTATTGCCAATATATTTCTACATATAGAGTGGCAACTTTCTGGAATTATGTTATCACCATTAATCTCTGTGAGATTTTTGGAGTCATTATATGTTAAGATAATATCGAGGAGACTGCTCTGCATGCTAATGCTAAAATATATAAATAGTGTGGAAACTCCAACCTTCAAGCTGTCAAATGATAGGAGGTTTATTAGCACTTGATTTATTCTTGATGACAATGTTGGATCCACTGGAAGTGTAAAATACAAACTGTATCGTCACCAGGATGCACTGTCCTCTACTTTTGCCTTTTTAAAACTCTGATTACAAGCCGTTCTGACTCACTTGAGGTAGAAATGAATTTTGTTCTTGTAGTAAGTGGACTTTTTCAGGAAACTCGTGATTCCTGAATCTGAATGGCAGTTTGTATGCAATGAAATCCCTGCTTTCCATAGTCCCCAAAAATTAAATGAAATTGTATAATTTATGTTGAATGTTTATCAGACTATAAACACACATTGAATTCTTCTCTATATCCATATAAGCCAAGAGAGGTCCATCAGATGATGTTCCATGGTCATCCCTCATGGACTGAGTAGGCGGTGCCTCCCTGCTGGCGCTGCAGCAAAGATCCAGACAGCGCACCCTTTCCCCTGACTGGCCCGCCTCCTACTCTTGTGGGTGTCCCCACGTCTGGTGGTCAGAAAGGAGCCTGCAAAAACTAATATTTTCATAACCCAAAGAGATCATCAACTAGGCATAAACTCAGTTTTTATCCAACACTTATAAATATGATTTCTTTTCCTTAGCTCTATGTCATTGTTCATTTGAAATGAAAAAGAAGTAATCTTTTATCACTCCTAAAAGATGATGACATATATACTCCAAATATCAGCCAGTACCATCACAGGGACTGCCTCGCCAAATTCGAAATGCTTCTTTGGCCTCAAAAAAGCCACCCTGATGCAGTATGATTTTTTAGTGAGGAAAGTAGGCTATTCTCGCATGCCGTCTTTATCCCCAGCCAGGGTAAACAAGGCCACAGAAGAGAATAAATATTTTCCTGTGCTCTCTTCTGGTGCAAGGCCTAGGCACACTCACCACCTTCTTATGTGCACACTTGCACTTTTTTGTGTGCTTGTCTGTATACAATGAGGACATTGGCAAAACAACCTCCTACTTCTAGGATCTTACCTGAGGGAGCTAAAAACAAAAGTAAGGTAAAAATCTCTTCTTCCCCCCAGGCTCTCCTGGCCCAGTACCTGAGCTCTGCCCTTCCAGGCCAGCTCCCAGAATGCACAGCTGCAACGCAAAGGCACTGTTTGGGGCTTGATACCCCTGACCCATGAAAATCTTTATTGGTGACTCACATAGCTACTGAATGGCAGCCTCCCTTTTGTTCCCAGAGAAGATGTTGGATCGCAGCATAGTTCTGCATGACATTCTGATACTTTTTCTTCCAAAATTTAGAACAGTGGTTGTGACAAAAAAAAAAAAGTACAGTTTTTATATAAATTAATATGGTGGTATTTCTAGGGCAGTAAAATGATTTGTCCAATAATAGAAGGACAGGCCTCTTATCAGAATACACAATAGGGTCACTCAACTTATATGTAGCATTTTTTTCTTAAACCTTCTATTGAGGGTTTAGAAAATCAATTTTTTAAACCCATTATTTTTAACAGCTGTTTTATATAGCTTTCCAGGTCATAATTTTGACTTTTCTTTACCTATGGTGATAAGGGGTACATTTTCAGAGTTGCTAAAATGAAACCCAAGACAAATTGTTCATGGATGGCCTGTTCTTTCCCATTTAAAAAAAATGAAAAAATGTGGCTGTCTTTGTCATTGGATAATTAAAAATTGTAGATTCTATTTCTGTAACTCTTGCCTTGAACAAAGCACAAGTTATTTACTTTTAATACATACCACTGCACAGAAATTTCATCCCTGTCCAAATTATACCATTCTGAATTCTCCTCTTGCACTAAACAGCAGACTTACAAAGGATTGGTTACCTAGCATTGACTGAGCTTTGCAGGGTGCACATATCAGAAGAGGCAGAACTGGCTAGAAACCATTTCCACCCCTAGTGAGCAATTTACTCATGATTGCTTGGGGAAAATACTGGAAATATTGCTTCTGTGTAAACTTTGCAACTTCAGTTGTCAGCTCTTGGCCAAGCAGTTATCCCGAGGACAGCTTGAGAAGCCAAGTGTGCTCGGGCCCTGTGAGCGTGGTTGGCACTCACATCCAGTCTGGGGTATGCAGAGCACAGAGACCGCTAACCACAGGACTTAATTCACACCCTGTCCCTCCGAGGCAGGGCACTCTGTTATCCTTATTTTACAGATGAGGGGCAAGAGGTGGAAATTTTAAGTGATTTGCCCTAAACATGGGTTAGTTTACCAGCCAAGATTAGAGAAAAGGATACAAAATTAGGGATAGGATAGTCAGGAAGCCTAGGAACTAGGAGGAAGGAGATACAGCACTGGTGGGAGTCAAACCAGAGGAATTTTCTCTAAGTGGCTTCTAAACTCCAGAGAGAAATCTGGCCAACCCCATATGCACATATTTCATTGGGCTAAAACATCTTTTTTAAAGTAATATAGTCTCTCCCTTGGTACTCAAGTTCTCTATCTAATCCACTCCTCGGCATCCATTCCTACATCGTTCCACCATAGTGAACAGTAGCATCTGTATCAGTTACAGGTAGAGCGCAGCCCTGAGTCTCTCAGTCCCCGTCAGGAGCATGAGGTGCAGGCCTCCTCAGCCAGGGGCACAGCCACAGTCATCTCTGCGCAGCTGGTCTCTGCTCTGCCTTGGCCATTGCTGGGCCTGGCTCTCCGCAGCTTCTCTGGCCTCTTCCTTTCCGAACCCACTCACCCCCCGCCCCACCCCACCCCAGGCAGGTATGAGGTGAAGACAGAGCAAGGAGAGCAATAGGTTCCGTCAGGAGGTGTCACATCCTCTTGGAGGCATCTGCTCATGAAACACAATCACTGTTTCTTGAGACCCTTGGGAAGTGTCACCCACTGCTGTTAGTTGACCAGCTAGCTTGGGAGAGGGAAGAACTTGTCTCTTTTCCCTAGATATGATTAACCAAAGTGAATTCTCATTCAAAATCCAGGCCCACCTCATAATAGTGCTTGTCTGGACTATTCAGGAAACTGTTGAGTACGTGTTGATCACACACATGTCAGACGTTACATGAGGCACTGAAGAAACAAAGATGACACTGCTGGCCACCAGGAGCTGACCGTCATGGGAGGGAGACAGAACATTAATACAACGCAGAAGTGTGATGACGACCATCAGGGCACTATGGGGTCTGAGTAGGGCAGGGTTATATGACAAGATGCTGCTGTTAGCAGCCTTGCCGAACTATCTCAGGTTTGAAGCTGCAACCCAGAAACTAACAGCCCCGGAACATTGCTTCTTTAGGGGCAAGCTACCTTGACATACCCAGACGTACACGAACCAGGACTGTCAGGGACTTAGTTATACCCATTGGATGCATTGCCCCACTCATTTCTCACAAAATACTATGAAGACGGTACCACTATTTTCCCCCATTTTACAGATGAAGGGACTAAAATAAGAACAGTTTTTTTAAAACTTAGAAAAATCTTACAGGTGGAGAGCCTAGGATTTGAACCCAAGCAACCTGGCACCAGAGGTTCCATTCTTAACTATCCCACCAGCTGCTCCTCAGTATCTGTGTGAAATAGCTATCTACCCCCTACTAGAGACCACCAGCTGGGGGCAGTCTCCATCTTGCTGAGTAGCTCTGCTAGAATGAATGGCCTTCCTGACTTTATGCTGATTCCTATCTGCGGGTAACTTGTGTTCACTGAACTTAATATCTTATCCTTTATTTTTGCAAGCATGTGCAGGGTGTGCTGAATAGAGCAGACTGGAAGCAAAGGAAATGGTTCAAAAGGCCATTTCTTTAATTCAGAAGTAAGTGAATAGACCTGGAGAAGAATTGCTAGGGAAGGGAGAGATGATGACTTGCAACTAAGGTAGTTCCTAGAAAAGGGTACCTTGTGGGCAGTCTTCAGCCAGGAGCTAATGGTTAATACTCCAGAAATTATGCAAATCTCAAGCTTTCATATAATTAGGATTGATGATACCATCTGTCCACTTTTACTTTTTTATCAATTGGTAATAAAATCTGGAAAATTTTGAAAATCACATATGCTATTGATAATAAAATAGTAAGATGTAAATTCCCTAGGGTTCAAAGCTGCTCCTCTTTATGGTTTAATACGTTTATCGTGTGCTTTTGGTAAAATATCAACCTGCCGGTCAGTGGCTTGCACTTGTCAGGGGATGTCCTCTTCAAATAAAAACACCATAAGAGCCGTGGTAAAACTGGTGACATGATAAAGAATTAAAAGTCCGCTCTCCTGTGTCCAGCCATCCCCTTATTAAACAGAGAAGGGGCTGGTAGATTTGGTGGGATGCCCCTGTAAAGGCAAGACAGTTGCCAAATGCCCCGGCCATAGGTACTATATATGGACCTAAATAAATAAATTAATTAAGAAACTCATTTCACATAGCCCACCAAGCAGTCATGAAATGTTAATGACTTTTAGTCACTTCCAACCTGGAC
>VMDR010022690.1:0-15000 GCA_007922815.1 Macrotus californicus | reverse complement strand
CACACACACACACACACACACACAATGGGATATTATTCAGCCATAAAGGGAATAAAATTTTGCCATTTGTGATAACATAGATGGACCTCGAGGGTATCATGCTAAGTGAAAAAAGAGAAGGACAAATAGTATATGATCTTCCTTATATATGGAATAAACAAACAAAAAATCCAAGCTCATAAATACAAAAAACAGATTGGTAGTTGCCAGAGGCCAGGGGCTGTGGGGTAAGAAGAGGGAGAAGGGGAGTCAAAAGGTAAAATGAAAAAAATAACAATGGTGACAGCAAAAAAAACAATGACAATAAAATTTTAAAAACCCCAAGCAATTAGAACAGCTATTACCAAATCCATGCCCCAAAGTCCCCACTTTCCTTTAATTTACCCCTTTGATGAGTTCTGTGTGCTGGTTTCCTAACCCCCGTGGATGTGTGGCCAACTGCCTTGTTTCCCTTGTCTATTCTGAGGTTGATCTGTGTTTCAACACAGTGATGTGTTGTACCCTGTACCCTGAGTGCAGCAGTCTGTGCTGTTCCCACGCCACGGTGGTTGGGGTTTGAGCGGTGGCAAGGTGGTAATCTAGGGAGTTTAACCAGAAACAAAACTACTTGGAAACTGTAAACTGGAATAGAAAGACGTGGTCAGCTCCTTCTTCGGTTTTGCTTTATCCGTGGTTCACTTAGGCAGACTCAAATGGACTTAAAACCTCAACCACCCCCCAAAACCACATGGCCAAGCTTTTAATTTCTTATGACTGTCAGTGGAAAAATGAAACTCGTACCAAGTGTTCTTTCTTCACTTCAGTAGATCAGGCTCCTTTCTTTTCTTTCTTTTTTCTTCTTAAGACATTCATGTAACAAGGAGGATGCTTGGGGCATTTTACGAACTGGCAAACTTGAATATCTATCTGAACGTTCATTGCTGCCTCCCTTGTTAACATGCATCTCTGTAGCTTCTCTCCACATCTTCATGTCCTATCAGGTGTTCTGGCCTCTGTCTCACCCACAGGAAATCCAAGCCAAATGATTTAGGCTCGTGAAGGGTAAGAGAGCACCAAATCAATAATTCAGAACTTCCACGAGTCATGTTTTCACCCTGTGACTTAAGAAAAATAACAACATCTCAAATATTTCTGAGGATGATTTTGTGTAAAACACTGGGGTAAGAATTTCCACTTTAGGCCATCATGGGACATAAAAAAACTGAATTCACTCTTCCACTCACATAACTAGAAATCTGGATGAAAAGTATGAAGTGACAGTTCTCAGATGTGGGGCAGCAGGCAGCTCAGGATGGTGCTCAGGGAGGGACAGGAACTAAGGAAGATGAGAGGACCATTGCCCAGGCTGACTGTCCAGAGGGAGAGTGTAGCCAGCCGTGTGGGATGGGGCACAGAGTCAAGTCCTAGGGGCTCACTGCGTGCTGGAGACAGACCTCGAGTTCAGGGAGATCATATTGTGGAGCAGAGAACCAGAGAGGAAAGTGCTTCCAAGAAAAAAAAGATGGTAGATAGATAAAAATTTAAAAAAATTACAATGATGTTAAGCAAATATTTAATGATGAAATGGAATGCTTATTTGTAGAAAACTTGAAATTTTTCAAAGATTGATTTTCACGTTATACATTCAAAGCCTACTATCTCTTTTGACGCCCAAAAATAGAACTGGATGTTATGCTGGATAATTGTTATTAACTACAAAACATCGTGTGCATTTAAGGTCATTTAATTAGTAGAACCAAGAATATGAATCAAATCTCCTAACTCGTTCTCAGTTACTATTTAATTTCTATGAATCCGGCCACTGTCACAACAGGTCAAAAAAATTTTTTTCCCCCCCTAAGATCAAGAAAGCCTCACAGATGAAGTTGGATAAGGACCGGGCTTTCAAACAGAAATCAGAATTCTTCAAGCAGAAGAAGGTGTGTAAGACCCCATAGAAGAGGCATGAGGAAGAAAACACTCCAGCTCCATTTAAGAGGCAATATAGAGGGGAGGCTGAGGGAATCATGACGAGAAAGCTAGAAAAATACGTTAAACTACGTCACTGAACCCTCCAAATGCCACACAGTCAAATACGGAAACATGGGCATTGACACCTCAACTCTTTGAAATCTGTGTATTAATTTAGGACATTTCAGCCCCAGGAAAACCTCTAGTCTTAAAAGTCATCCCAACAATTTCCCTGAACACCCTGAGATAATCAGGCTTCGTTAGGAAGAGTTTATTTATGGATGATTTGATGACTGTATAAAAAAGAAACATGCACTCTATTTTGGAGCTTGTAAAAATTCCAGTGATTTTATCTATAAACCAGAAAGAGCGGGGAAGGTAACCCCATCAGGAGAGGCAGGTGGGCAGAATTGAAGAGGCAAGGGGTGTGGGCCAGTGATGGCATCAGGAGAGCCATGCCCAGAACCAGCATTTTATTAGAAACTGATTCTGACAGGGAGGCCAGGAGCAGAGGCTGGACTGGAGACAGGAAATACTGTCAAGGAACAGACATGGAAGAGAGACGGCAAATAGCTTGTCACCTGCATTTCTTCCATTTTTCAATTTGTCACTGAACTTGTAAATCAGACATGCGGAAGTGTCATCGAATGTCAGCTTCTTGTCTCACAAAAACACCATAGAAAATTGTGGCTTCCCTGGTTTCTATCCAAACTCCAAGTAAGAAAGGTCTTACTTAGGAATGATGCTTTAGACTTACCCCAATTTAATTAATACTCAGGTATTCTTGCATCCATACGACCACTAGGGGGCTACATGTACCCACCATGATAACTTAGGTCCCCCGCACGATTCCTGTCCTTGTCACTTGTTCTGCTCTCTGGTGTTATTTCCTGTAGGAACCACCAGCTGGGTGGACCCTGATGATCTTGTTCTCATGTTGTCCTCAAGGAAACTTCCACCACCCCTCAGTATTGAAGTAACAATATTAGCCAATTTTATTTTTCTCCTTACATACTCAGCCACATAGGAACGATTACAGAGTGACAAATTGGCAAAACTCGGCCTTTTTAATTTTTTTTTTTGTTGTTACAAATTCTTCTTTGGGGCAGGATGTGAACCAGGAGTTCTCTTTTCTATTCTAGCATCCTGTTTTCATTCAAACCAGCCTGCAGGTCTTTTCTCCTTGGATTAGACTCGGTGGACCAGGCTGTGTTCCTGCAGTTGTCTAGCTGCCCAAGCAGCGTCTGGGTGGGCAGGAAAGCCCCTCCAAAACCATAGAGGAAGAGTAGCCAAGGCACCTGAAGGTTGTCATCCTCCTTAGACACCACTGTTAGCGACACAGGGTTCCTGCTGCATCTGCTGTGGAAGTATGAGGACACTGTCCTTCTTTCCACTCATCTGGGCTCTCCCACAGAAGGTCTGCTTGGGGTTGGCTTAGAATTTCATAGTGAGAAGTTCAGCGTTTCTCTAGAGCAAATACCATGCTGCTTCATTCTGTCCTGCACACAGAACAATATACCAAATTGTGTTTCTCTCCTTGTTGCTCCCCCACTCCCGCCCCCTGCCTGCAAAGCATGGATCTGAATTTGAAACTCACCACGACAGCTGCTGATCTATAGTTTGACATTGCGGTAGCCTGGCTTCCATGGTTCTGTTTTTACCTTTCTAGTTTCTTAGTTCATTGTTTTCACCCTGTTGTTGTAACTTACCTCGAATTCTTTGTGGAAAGAGGCAGGGTGGATACACATGTATTCACAATTTAAATTGTATCAAGTGAGAGGCCATCAAGGTTTTCCGTTGTCTTAATCACCGGCAAATTGAAATACAGAAAACGTGGACAACTGTTTTACAAAACTCATGGTGGGGAGTGAAGGTTACTTATTGCTTGGGAAACTGGGAAAGTTTTGTAGGAATAAACACATTTTATCTGAGCACTATAGGATGAGTTGGAGTTTTATAGGTAGAGAAAGTCGACAAATATATTTTTTGAAAAAAAAAGACCTGTATAAAGAGAAATGGATTTATTTATTGGAAGTATCTGATAATTTAAAAATATGTATATAATTTTGATTTCTATATTGTAGAACGGGGCAAGACAGGATTGCAAACTACAGCCCAGATACCACATGTGGCCTGCAACCTATTTTTATAGTGCCATCAACTCTAAGTGGTTCAAAGGTCATTAACTAAAACTAAATGCGGCAGAGATATATGATAAGCCACAAAACCTAAAATATTTGTTATTTAATAGTTTATATCTTGCAAAAAAAATTGTGAGCCTTGGTGTAGAATACAGTTTGAAGAAAGTGAGGCCAGAGAATTTTTGAAAAAGTAGATTGGTTATTTTTTTTAAAGATTTTATTTATTTATTTTTAGAGAGAGGGGAAGGGAGAGAGAAAGAGAGGGAGAGAAACATCAATGTGTGGTTGCCTCTCGTGCGCCCCCTACTGAGGACCTGGCCTGCAACCCAGGCATGTGCCCTGACTGGGAATCGAACCAGGACCCTTTGATTTGTAGGCCAGCGCTCAATCCACTGAACCACACCAGCCAGGGCAGTACCTGTTCTTTTCTTAGCTGGAAGTAGTGTCTCTGAAATCCTTTAACATTTTATCTACATCTCTTTAATGGCCCATGCCAACTTAATCCTAGAATCAATTATTTATGTACCTGTCTTCATTTTAAACTGTCAGATACTTAGGGAGAAGACCCTTTTGTTTTTTATGTATTATTTACATAGTACTTTGTTAATACATTATGCACGTGATGTTAAAAATATTTTTAAACATTGTTACTATATAGCTCTTATGTTGTTTTTATAAATTATATTATAGTTTTGTGTTGAGTCTTATACACTGTTTATGTACAGGATATATAATAAGTGTGTATTAAATTCATAGACTTGGAAACTTCAAAATTTTACCAAGTCACAACAGTCCATGCATTTCACCCTATTTTAATGTGATGAGTAATTTGCTTTTCCACAAGCTTAAATGAAGCTAAGTGATAATATTGTAAATTTAGACTCAAAATGCTAGCAAAGGTTGAAACTTCCAACATGCACTGGAATTAAATTTTTACCTTAACCAATCTCTAACAGCACAGGATATATTTTAATAGACTTAGGCATTTGCTTGCGTTTTAATGACTCAGTGGAGCAAATCAATGACTAATCATTGAGATACAAATAGTTTGTTTACAATGCACTAATCAAAGTGCCCTGTTAACTCCTACAAAGAGTTCAATCTCAGGTGGCATTACTTTGTCAACTTTGATATCAGTATTTCATCTTCGTGTTTTCCATTCTTGTCCTACTATCCACTCAGCCTGTGGAATTCCTATGGTTCCTGAGAATTAAAAACCCCAAGTAAAGGCATTTACCATTTTTTATCTCTACACTTTCTCCATGTGGTGGAGCTAGGCAGTTTTATCCGTAAGTCTTCATCCTTGGGGATGGCGCTCGAGGGTCAGAGGTCCTCTGGAGGTTGGCAAGAGTGCTGTGTCTGGACGGATTTCCTGAGAAAAGGCAGGCTGTGCACCCTCCACACATCTACTTTTCAGACAATGGGATGGATTCTTTCCTACCCTCCTTCAAAACCAATTAAGTTGCTTGTTGGTACTCTGAAAGTAGCTCCCCTTTCCCGCAAGGTGATCGCTCATTAAGGTGTCATCTTGTGGGAAAGAACAGCATTTGTTGCTTGAAGTGTGAAGTAAGAGAAATCTTTCTCTTTTGTTCATGGGTAACAGGACAACCATATAGCTTCTCCAGGGCTCCAATCCCCACGGGGCTGCTCGCTGGTTTGGACAATTTGGATTGTGAAGGTGGTGATTTAATTCGCAGTTCTTAGAATTTCATGCTTCAATTCTCCTTCAAAATAACTTCAAAATAATGATAAGGCCTCCCCGCCCCCACCACAACTGAAGTCACTTCATCCATACTTGGCAATGCCTTAGCTTCCCAGATCCTGTGGGTAAGCCAGTGGGATAGAAGGGGCTCTAATTCTGTGCTGTCATCCCCAGAATAGCCACGGGGTCACGCTTCCAGAGACAACCTTCGAAAAGGAAGTTTAATGTCAGAGAGAAAGGCACTTGCCTTGGAGACAAGTAGATGTATTTTCAGGTGTCGGGCCTTCCCTTTATTAGTTGGCCTAGGGCATTCCACTTAACTGCTCTCGAACCTGTTTCCTCATCGACAAATGATGGTAATGATGCCAGTGGTGCAGGGAGCATATTAGACATAATAAGTCCATTATGTCTTCTTTCCCATTTCAGGCCTTTGGATTATTCAAATCCATAATCTTAGACCCCATGCAAAATCTGTCAGCAGATCATCTTGCGTCTGCCTGTCACCTTCCCATGATCGGCCAACTTCTCACTGCCATCTGGTCCAGGACACTTCTTCCCTCAGTAGTGACTGGGACAGCCTCAGCGTATCCCCTGCTTCTGTCCTTCCCCCAAAGCTAGTCTGTTCTCCCGGTGGCAGATAAAGCTGTTTGTAAAAAAACCTAAGTCAGGATGTGCCACATCTCCCCAAACTCTCCAAAATCGTCCTGTCTCACTTATAGCTAAATTTCTTATCTCAGAGCCCCACACGACTTGGCCATACTTTATCTCCCTGGTCATTCTATTTAAAACTTGCTCACCCTTTTCCAAGTCTGTCCTCCTCTCTTGCCTCATTCATAGCACTTATCACCATCTACCAAACTGGGCATTTTATTTTGTTTTGTTTATTGTTTGCTTTTTTTCCTCTGTCAGCCACTGTGGCATGCTATTTCAGATTTGCTCACCTGTTTTGCATCTCCCCTCCCCCACTCCTCACTTGTACTTCCTGGATTATACTCCCCAACAGATCACTTGTATTGCAATTTCCACTTTAGGCCTTTGTGTTGTCGGGAAACTCAGGCTAAGACAGTGGTGTCCAGAGTTGCCTCCTGGGAAGCTGAAATTTTGTGGGTGGATGACCCATCAGCCATGTGACAATCAGGGGTGTGCTGGTGTGAGTGGCGTGTTAGAATCCCCTGGGATGCACATTACCTTTGTGGTTCCCATCATTCCTCTTTCTGCGGATTGGGGCGAAGGGAAAAGGGAAGGTTCCTGGTGACTCTGTTCTTGGGAAGTACAGAGGCAGTAATTGTCACAAAGATCGTGGCAGATGTGTAAAATACGTGTATCGATTGAAGATGTGTAAGCTCAGAGAAAATGGACTTGAACAGAGTCAGCCGGGAAAAGACTAATAGCTGTGTGTAAAACAATATTTTTTTAACTTTCAAAGCTTGTGCCCATTCCCTCTACCACAAAGCTTTTCTTTTTTTCTCCTAACAGTCAATTGTTCACATACAAACATCAATTTAGTTATGATATTTATATATCTTCCTCTCCATTAGCAGAAAGAACTGACTAGGCTCGTTGAGCAGAGACATTTGTATGCACGTGGCAAATTTAATAAAATATGCTTCAGGGACACAGGCAAATACTATCTCTCTTCAGGGTTATAATACTTTTCATTGTTGCAAAGTGTTTATTCTTTTTCATCTTTATATTATGAAAACATTTTAAACATACATAAAAGTTGAAAGAAATTTGAAGGGAACATAATCTTGATTGTATAGTTATCGTTTTACCATGTTCTGCTTTTTTTTATGTCTATCCATCTTTCCATTCTTCCACTAATCTATCAGTCTGTCTTCCTCGAGCAGTTGTAATTGTGTCTGAAATTCTTTTCCGTGGGATTCTATTATTTGTTTCCTCTGGTATTGGTCTCTATTGCATCAACTTGTTTTTTTTCTCTCTCAAGAACTGCTCACGCTTTCTTGTTTCTTTCTATTAGACCAGTAATTTTAAAAGTCATCTTGGACATTGTAAATTCTATGTGGTAGAAAATTTGAATTAAATTAAGTTCTGCCATAGAATAATTTATAAAGCAGCTTTTAACTTTAATAAACCAAACTACAATCTCTGACTTAGTTGTCTGCTTGGAGTCTGCCCTAGGCCTGTGTGCTTCTGAGGTCAGCCAGATATTTGGCCATTACTGTTAGAAATGCACGAGAAATAGAGGCAGGAGGAACCGGCTGACTTTATCCAACTGCCTTTATTTGATGCTGCGCTTACAGGCGGGCTGAGTCTTGACTGACTGCAGACCCAGGGGGAGACAAGAATGGGGTTTTTTAAAGAAAAAGTGTGGGGTTTGTGAGGGGCTACAGGAGGGGTTAGTCTCTTGTTCTTCCAGGTGGGGGCCTCAGGGTTCCAGGATGTGAGCCAGAACAATGGGTTAGGTAAGGGCCGGGCTATTCCCAGGTATAGGATGGTCAGTCTGTCCACCGGCCATTGTGGCTGGTGCCAGGTATATACTGTGTGCGGTGGGAGAGAGTTTCGATTAAACTGTGGGTTACCAAGCAAGTCGGGACAACTGAGTCACGGGCAGTCCAGCGGGTTGGGAAACTGGCCTAACTGGGTCATTAGCAGTCTGGGGAGCTGGGAAACTGGACTGACCCTTTCAATTACCCTAATCCGAACTTCCCTTTTCTTGTATTGTCTTTTAAAGGATTTCCATCCTTTCTAGTGGTCATGATGTTGTGACACTGTATTATGCTGAGTGCAATAAGCCAGTCTGAGAAAGACAAATACCGTATGATCTCACTTACATGTGGAATCTAATGAACAAGGTAACAAAATAGAAACAGGCTCAGATACAGAAACTGACGGCTGGTAGTGGGGAGGGGATTGGGGAGCTGGGCAAAAAAGGTGATGGGATTAAGAAAAAAACTCATAGACCAAGACAACAGTATGGTGATTAGCAGAGGGAAAGTGGGGAAGGCAGAAGAGGGCAAAGGGGGGATAAATGGTGTTGGAAGGAGACTTTACTTGGGGTGGTGAACACACAATACAATATACGCATGACGTATTATAGAATTGCACCCCTAAACCCTATATAATTTTATTAACCAACGGTATCCCAACACATTTAAAAAATAAATAAAAAGTTAAACAAAATAGCCAATGAGGTCAAGGAAGTCACGGATTTGTTGACTTATCGTTCATATATCCTTACTTATTGCCGTGGAAACCTTTGATGTTGGGGTTCTTATGCTGGCCACGGTTTCTCTCCCACATTCGAAGCCCCGCTCAGCCGCAGCCCAAAGGAATGATTGGCTAGGCTGCCTCTCTCTGTTAGGCTTTATGCTAATAGTTCCCAGCCAAAATAATAAAGCTACTTGGCCGTTTTTCCCTAAAGTTAAGCAAATCATTCGCTAAATCATACAGAAAGCGTGTCGTGATCATTTCCACGCATACTTATTTATTGTCATTCACGGCACTTTATTTACATAATAGAAGTCCAATCTTTTAACGTGAAATAGTTGAGGAATCTGGAAACGATGAAAAAGGTCCAGGCTGGCACGTCAGGGGAAAGCATTTGTAACAATTCTGTCTGTGAGGAGAAACAAGCTTTGCCGTCGAGCATTTCCAAAATGGGCTCTGATAGCTCCTTCAAACCGGTCCACACACAGCTTTCCCGGTGATCGCAGACCTTGGGCACAGGTCTATTTCAGCACATCCCAAACGGCGGCACCTATACTACAGGAAACAATTTTGGTCCTGTCACTCCTTTACTCATTAAATGTCAGTCCTTTCTCAAGATCTCATGTCCGATCAACAAAGACCTCAATAAATTAGAGCTGCAGGTCCCATGACGGCGAGCATCTGCTTGTGTCAGGATGACGACGGAGGAGCTCGGAGCCAAACATGCCACTTCCACTGAAAATCCAAGTGACAGGAGCCTTCAAAAAAAATTACCTACGAAGACCCAAAAGAGAACAATGATTTGCATATGCATATTTTCAATGAAAACTGTACTTGTTTGTCATTCAGATCTAACTGAATGTTGCCCTATTATCATTTGGGAAAAAATGTGGATTATTTGTCAAGATTCCCTTCCTTTAAAATATGATTTGCCCTCTGACCTTGGAAAAGAGAAATACCTTTAGACTTGGTTCACGCTTTGCATATAACGTTATGGGCAGAAACAACGTTTTGTGAATCAATGACTTTTAACTCTTTTTTCCATTTACATAAATTTTAGGCTCAATTTCATCAAAACTTCCTTTTTTACAAGAAACAATTACATATATATCTCAAATTTTTCCAACACCTTGAGTTGTTGGATGGCGTTTTCAAACAATGACTTTTTATGGAGCATTTAAACGTATATAGGCGTGAACTTATATTGCACCTGATTTGGGAGAATTTCAGGATGAAGCAAATAAAATAAAGATGTTGAGAGATGCTCATTTTTATGTCAAACACAAACTTACTGTGTATTTCCTTGAATTTCCTACCATCTAAAAATAGTTTCCTTGACTCTATAGAAACCTTGTAGGTGCCATCGAAACACTATGACTGTAGAAAGCACGTTTCATCTTTTAAATGTTATGATTAAAGTGTTACAAAATACTACCTGGACCCATTATTCCTTCTTGTGTTTGATAATTGGCCACTCGGAAAAGAGCATCTTTTCCTCTCAAGTTTTCTGTGATTAACATCTGACAATACACAGAAAATGCATTTCCATTTTGGTTAAAAGGGACAGAGGCAAGGGACTTGGAAGCTAGGTCATGCTGTGTTGATGTCAAGCAATGTCGGATGTCTGAATTAATATACATTTTATGTGGAAGCAATGTGTGAGTCTAACAGTACATAATAATAGGTCTCTGTACTTCTATATTTCACAGTTGATGTGGAATTTGCTGCAGACCATAGTAATTCTGTGGAGAAGGCGTTGTGCTCTTAAATCATATAAAATTTTTATTGCTTGTCTTGACTAATATTTCTTTTGCTCTCAAAACACTATCAGCTTGAAAACAAGAAATGAACTCTGCACATTTCTGCCACCATTGAGGTTGACCATGGTCTCAACTAAGGGCTATAGTCTCTCCTATTCTAGGAAAATTCCTTAGGTAACGCTAATTGGAGGAAGTAAATATGCAAAGAAAATCATCAAAAGGAAGCATCTTTCAGAACTGTAATTAAATAGGTTGGCTGTGTAGAATAAATTAAGATCAAAGAAAATTAAAGTCAGTATTATATAGGGGAAGCACAAAAGAATGCCAACCATGCCATCAAAAAGATAAATGCTCTTGACCCTTTTGTTATTATTAATAAACATGTATTTGTCCTAGTGATTTGCCCTTGGAACATTTCAGTACAATGGAGAGTCCCTACCTTCCTTGGTCACATACAGCCCAGAAGGTGACTGAAGAGGGCCGTTTGTTAGGGAACATACATACCTACACCAGTCTCCTCATTGAAGCTTGGCTGCAGAGAGGGGAACACAGTCACTGTGAGTTTTTATCAATGCTTCCTTCAGACTAGAAATTGGCTGTCTCTGCTGTGGCAAGCTTCCTTCTTTATTCGGTGTCCTTATCGAATGCCTATCCTGCACCAGGGATGGGTGGAGTGCAGACAGGATGTCTTACAGTTGTTTCTCCAACAGCATGATTTTTCTACAACCTCACTCAAGGTGTGTGTGTGTGTGTGTGTGTGTGTGTGTGTGTGTGTGTGTGTATAAAAGCATTCTTTTTTAGACTAATTGCATATCTAGTCTTATATTTTTATCTCTTGCAATAAATTCAACATATTCTTTATGGAAATATGTATTGATCTTTTCAACTTGTGACGTCAACCTTAGAAGTGGTACTTGCAAAATTTCTAACCTCACCTGGTTGGTGCTGGAATGATAATCTATGAGTTGGCCCAAGCCCTACACCCTTTTTGTGTAATGCAATAAATCCCGACAATAGTATTAATTTTATTAATCATTTTAGGAAGTTATTAAAATAGTTCACCAATCCCATGACAAGTGTTTGTCATGTTGTTAGGAAGGACTTACATTGTACTTTCTCACACTGTTACAAGGAGGCATTTCCAGGATATTGAGTTTTGGAATTGATGTACAAGTCCATGCCATCCTTTTCTTTCTCTGCCATAAACTTATACACATCCCCATGTAACTGAGATATCACTATCTCTGGCGAGATTGTACGTGATATTCCATTGCATTATTTCTGTAGAAAAAAGTCTAGAGAACTTCTGAAATCAGATGATGCAAGGCCCATCAAAATGTTAACAATTGTGGAACCATTTTCAGCTTTATTATTTGAAGATAGGTAGGTAGGTGGGTAGATAGACAGGTGAATAGATAGATAGATGAATGGATGGATGAATAGGTAGATAGATAGATAGATAGATAGATAGATAGATAGATAGATAGATAGATAGATAGATATAGGTAGTAGGTAGGTAGAGGTAATGTAGGCGCATGTTTGAGGAAAGAATCTCCTCTGCTTCCCATAGCATTGAGTCTGTTCATTGTATTTTTGGAGAGTATTTATCACGTGCACTATCACGTGACTCATCGTTTCCTCTGACCCAGACAGTGTCACACAGACCTACTTCCATCGATCAAGGAACCTGTGGCCCTTAAAAATGTTCTTTTACAGGTATGGATTCTGAGCACACACCTACTGTGAAGCCGGTTCTATCTGTCTCTCCGTGAACAACCTTTCCCCTTGTACAAGGTTTCATAATTTTTAGTTCAAAGGAAAAATATATACCTATATATTTTAGCTTAAACTGGTTCATTGATTAGAGGAAGAAAGTCAACAGGAGTCTGGTTTTTAGGTGTGTCCACCTGGTGCCTCAGGAAACTGACAGAGACTCTCAAAGCAAAATCATTTGTGATGACTCTAAAGACTTCAATGAATTTGTATTTAAATGACGAATAAGAGCTAACACAACTGTGTGCTTATATTAAAGGCGTGTCACCGCAGAATGTCTAACGCTATTTGAGTATGTATTGTTTGTGTCTCTGCTAAAGTTCTTTAGTTTTCACAACACCACGGAAATGACCTGAGGGGAGTTTTTCGTGCCATGCAGCGAAATATTCCTGTGACCCACATAAGGACATCTAAAAGGGAAAGCTCAGGAATACGGCAGTTCGGAATCATTAAAAATGCCTTTCTCATTAATTTAATTTTCTTTTGTAAAAATGTTCCCACTGCTGCTAACGTAATCGGCCTTGCAGATTGATGAGCTATTTTTATGTGACTATTGTCTTCGACGACAAAGCACCTTGATCAAATGCCAGCGAACTCTTCCAGTCTCCTTTCAACAGCCCGTTAATCCAGCCCATTCAATTATTTTTAATTAAGTAATCATATTACCATGAATCTCTCTCTTTTTGTATGCAATGAGAAACATTTCTGACATTTTCTACATGGACAGACATGAGAAAGTATGTGGGTAAAAGGTCTTACAGAGACTGCTTCTATCAATTTAAACAAAACACTGAGTTCATCTCATATTTTAGAAGCACAACCTCCAGTTTCTAACCAGGTTCCACACGACGGTTCTCTGCTAATGACTGCAAATGTAATTCCGTTGGGTTCAGCCCAAGCAGAAACTTTTTAAAGAATTCTGTTAGAAGTTCAGCTTCAGAGAGAAGGAATAAGATAGATTCTCTCATTTTAATTGGTCTGTTATTACTCTCTAGTTAAAAAGCAAAACATTAAACCAAACCAAACAAATAATCAAACACAAAACTCTTGGCTTGATGATTTGTGATCAATAAGACAATACTTGCTGCTCTGCAATTACCACAGGAAAAAATGTAGAGTAAGAAAGTAAATAAAGGATGGGGGTTCCTGAAGCGGCAAAAATGTTCTGGGTTAAGGGCTGAAATGAAGAAAAAAATGGCGGTTGTGCTTTGTTCACTTCTTGGAGTGGTCCCTGTTCTTTGAGAAAATGAAAGAGTAATTACAGTATGGGAAAGAACAATAGGAAGATGCCGTCAATTTGTCAACAATGCTCTAAGTTTTGCAGCCGCCTTAGGCACTAAAAGAATTATCAGAGTAAAAAAATTATCCATATCTTAAACATAAGATAAAACATTTGGGCAACACGTCTTCATTGTCATAAGGGGACAAAGGCTTATACAAGTGTGAATGGGATTTTTGTTACTGTCAATCAGAAGGAAGTCCCATATATCATGGGGTTATTTGTTAACATGTAGCTTTTTGTCCAGTAGAAATGCAAATAATTTCTGCCCAGTGTTACAGGTAATTCCAAATATTTATGGCCTGTGTTACATTAAGCAGCAATTTTTTAAAAGGTTTTATTTATTTATTTTTAGAAATAGGGGAAGAGAGGGAGAAAGGGAGAGAAACATCAGTGTGTGGTTGCCTCTCACATGGCCCCCACTGGGGACCTGGCCCGCAACCCAGGCATGTGCCCTGACGGGGAATTGAACCGGTGACCCTTTGGTTCACAGCCTGTGCTCAGTCCACTGAGCCACAGCAGCCAGGGCTTAAACAGCAATTTTGTAATGACATTTCTCTTTTGTGCTACCCGTGAACACTCTACCTTCTTAAATGCTTTAAACCAGTGATATCTTCTTGTTTCCTTTCTTAATTAACAAATTATATCAACTCTAAGAGACTAAAAGGAAAACAGAAAAGTAAAAGCATTTTTTGTTATCCAATTGAGAATATTCTGAGTAAGAATATTGATGGATCCAATAGAATCTCATGACATGTAATCTTCCAAATCTAGACTACTACCCCATGGCTCATTTGAAAAAGGGGAAAAAAAAATAAAACAAAAATTGAATGTTTAATTCAAGAAATTTTAACTCAAAATGTTACAAGGTTTTTTTTTTTTAATATGGTTTTTATCTTTTTCCCTGAAAGAGTGTTTATGTTCTGAGAATTATTTTAGCCCTGGCCGAGTGGCTCAGTTGTTGATTGTTAGAGCATTTGTTCCCTGAACCAATAGGTTGTGAGTCGGATCCTGGTCAGGACGCATGTGGAGAAAACTCATCCGTCTCTTCCTCTCTTCCTCTCCCTCCCTCTCTCTCTCTCTCTTTCTTTCTCTGTTTCCCCCTCTTTCTCCCACTCTCTCTAAAAACAATAAACATATCCTCAGGTGATAATTGAAAAAATAAATACAAATAATTTTTAAAAGAATTATTTCAGTAAGAGACATTTTTAGAAAAAGAGCATG
>VMDR010022689.1:0-16052 GCA_007922815.1 Macrotus californicus | reverse complement strand
ATGCTATCACTTGCAAGGAAGAATTTTTCTTCATTCTGTCTGGCCAAGTTATCTCATTCTTCAAGTTCTTCAGATGTCCCCAAGTATAGTAGGCAATACTCTCTCCTGTGCTCCAACAGCAATTCTATATTTTTTGTAGTATTTTGCTATTGTAAATTATCTGTTTACATACCTGTCTGACACAGGACACTATTAAATTCTTCAAAATAGAGAACATATACATCTTTATATCTCATCCAGGATGTGAAAGATACATCATATAAAGCAAGTATTTAACACATGTGAAATGAGCCCTGGCTGGTGTGGCTCAGTGGATTGAGTGCTGGCCAGTGAACCAAAGGGTCACTGATTCAATTGCCACTCAGAGCACATGCCTGGATTGTGGGTCAGGTCCTGTGAGTCAGCCACACTTTGACGTTTCTCTCCCTCTCTTTTCCCCTCCCCTCTCTTCCCTCTAAAAATAAATAAATAAAACTCTTTTTACAAAAAGAAAAAATTGAATGAATGTAATAATGAAGAAAAAACAAACAAATGGATGAATAAAAGCAGAATAAAATTAAAGAGCTAAAGAGAGGGGTGGAGGTAATGATACAGAGAGATCTGATCAGATCACTGGGAAGGAGAGGGGAGGGGCCATGAGACAATGATAAACAGCCTAAGATGGGATTGGCTGAGAAGCTGAACGCCTCCCGAGCACACAGAAATATGGTCCAGAAGACTTAAAATAAAAAGAGGGCAGAGACTGACTCTGGGCTGTCTTCCTCCTGGATGCCTGGATGACCATGCTGCAGTTGCCTGCGCTTCCCAAAGGATGGTATTTTGAATGGATTTTGGATGACAGAAAAAACTCCGGGTGCAGCCTAGGATTGGGCTAGCCTGGCAGAGGGTGGCAGAGTGATTCTTCTTTGGGTGTTCTAGAGGGGACATGCTCTGAGGCAGAAGCCTGCCATTCTTCCAAAACAATGTAGCTTTTGTATCTTATGTTGATTTAGTTTATGAACTAATCCTATAGAAATAAGATGATTGAAAACTAACAGGATGAATGATAGGGGGAGCCCAGGGGTTAAAGAGTTTAGCCTTAATTGAAAGACTTAAGTGACTAATGCATATGGAAAGCTGTTATTCCAAAACTGTGTAGCTTTTGACTAAAGACTCCTTTCCTTTATCATCAAACCTTTGCCTCCAGAATTTTGCCTAGAGGGTGGTGGCAGGCAGCAGAACCCCACTTGCTGATCGGTAATAGTAAGACATTTTAGAAAAGAAGAGCTAAAAATTTTTACCCATTCAAAATATATAGACTTTCAATGTATATATATGCATACTGTCATTGTTTTTTAATGGAAATTCTCTGGAGTCTAGAAGAAGAGTTCTTGGATCAAGCTTAAGAACAACCCAAGTCAATGACAGAAAGAAGGCCTGAGAGTCTTGGTTTACCAGGTAAAACCAGCCAGTCAGGTCCCAACAGAAAGGCCTTCCTCTAAAAAATGGCACCCCTCTTGCACAGCAACACTATGGGCTGCTATACTTTTGACATGAGACAATTCTTACTTTTCACGCATTTTTATGGTGCAGACCATCTCTCTCTGTCTCTTATGATTCCTTGCCTGTTACTCTGAGTCATATGTCTAAGAATTTCATGGCCTTGTTTTGTATAAAGCGCTACAACTTACCTTGGTTCATGGGATAGCCTTCTATCTGAACCAACACCCTGCCTGGCCTCTGATTCCTCCTTTCTAATATAAAAAAGAGGAACTCCAATGATCCAGAAGCTTCTTTCTAGTTATAAAATTGTGTGATTCCAATATTAATAATGGTAATATGAGGTTATAGTGAAAACACCATGGGTAAAGTTGCCTGAGGTTGGTAGTTACATAATAACTCAAGGTGACTTTTGTAGTGGTTGACCTAAGAGAAGCCATACTTTTAGTGAGCCACCTGCCTAAAGTAAGAAGCTGTGTCAGGAACTGTGTGCTGGCCTTTACCATAAAAGATAGGGCCCCTCGATGTGGTCTAGTGGAGCTAAAATAGCCTGAAAAGCTCTAATGTCTCTGAGGTTCAGTTTTTGCAAAAGTATAAATAGAACAGTGTTGGATTAAGTCTTTTATAAACCAGAAACTGGAAATACCAAAACACAAGCTTCCCCAGGAAAGAAGGCATCAGAGTTTGCCATCTGCTTCATGTGAGGGAGGGAACAGCATCACTGATATGCCTGTTATTTACATACAAATGGTGATATCACGCTGGCAATTAGAACTTTGTAAGAATGGAGTGTTTTTAATTTCCGAATAAGTTCTGGATCATATTTAAATGATACCAACCATCCAAATGAGAAAAGAAAACTTTGGGTGATCAATAAATGGGAAGGTAACTGAATGCCTATCAATTTGGCATTCCACAGGCAAAAAGCTGTATATTTGATGCAATGCTACACATTCACATAGATTGTTCCTTGACATTACACAGATGTGGCCTCAGATTTTGTCAGTGTTGAACTGCTCAAAGGGAATGACGAGCTTTGGGAGACAGGGTGGCAAATGGGTTGTCTGTGAGCTGGGTTGACCCTATTGCTGTGAAGATTCCAGCTAACTTGCTAGCATGCAGTCACTGCAATGAAGTACACACTTGTCCTGCCAGTTAGTCTGTCCGTGAAGGGTTCCTGGCTGTGTGATGACTCCAAGACATCATATTCTTAGTCATGGAAATAGCTATAGCATTGCAAAAATGTGTGATAGTCTCTAGCCCGCACTATAGTTAGTGCCTTCTGTTCCTTATTCAGTCACGTGAAAGTGTACAGAGATTTCTTGGCCCTATAAAGTGTGTGTTCTCATTCAAAGACAATTTCTGGCTTGTCTCTAGCCTTTTGTCACAAAAGGGATTTTGATTTCATTTATTTTACTAGTTTTAGTAGAGAATAAAATACCAAAATCTGTCTGGGATGTTGAATTAAATTCCAAGGGAAGTGTTGTTACTATATCTTTTATCATGGAAATATTTAATAAGTCAGGAGTATGTTCTGCCATATATCTCTTTCTTCAACATCTTTTAAAAATGGACATGTTCAAGTTTTTCTCTCCATTTTTAATTTATGCTAGCAATGACATCAGCATGCAGTTCTTATAAATATTATTTTGTTAACTTTTAATTGACTGAGATGGAAATTACTAGTTAATTGGTAATTTGTGAAACTTATGGGTTAATTTTAAGTGAGCTATTTAGTTTTTTGTAAGAAACTAAATCCAAACTAAGACAAACCTTGTAAAAAAGGCACATGGTAAAAAGAGCATGATTTTTTAAATCAGACAGCTGTAGTTGATCCTAACTTTGCTCCTTACTAGATCTGTGCAATGGTAAAAATGACCACTTCTATGAACCCATTTCATCATCTTAGAAATGGAAAAATATTTTGTAGAGGAGTATCTTTTTGAAGATTTAACATGATAACCCGTCAAGCTCCTAGCACAGTAAGCCACAGATGAGACATTAGTAAATGCTACTTCCCTACCTACTCATCCTTCCTAAGTAGCCTTAGACTTTGTTAAAAGAAATCTCCCAGTCCCTTTTCATTTCTATATCCAGGAGAATAATAAGTCTTTCTAAGCTTTAGCCACTATTTTGTTCAGTTCCAAAGGCTTCATAAAAGAAACTGGTTTGAAGCAGAGTGCCAAGCAGTTGAACGTAGAGAATGTTGGGTCACCATTCAGTCAAGAACCTGCTCTGTACCAGTTCACCATGGAACCAAGTCAGGACTTCTCAGACCTGTACAGCCCTGATGGAGAGGTGTACAGTAAGAAGGAGAGTGGGTTTGAATCTCTCCTGTGAGTGTTCTCAGAAGCTTTCCCTGCAAGGTTGTTGCTATTCTGGTTTCCAGCCAAAAACTCAATGAAGTCAGTTTCTTATTACTTAATTACCTTATTATGTGAAAATCTCTTTCAAAAACTGTTCACTCAGCATTCCATACAATGTGTTCTTTATACAAGGTTGCCTTCAATCCCAAATATTCTGACTATCTCCTGAACAACAGGGAGAGCACTAACTTGACTCTTAAATACATTCTTTTTAAGTTATATTTATATCCATTGAGTGAACATAAAAAATAAAAGTCTATAAATCTAAAAATATCTTATGTAATATAAAACATGCATGGAAACATGGTCAATTCACAGCTTTCTTAGCTGTGATCATAGCTAACTTGTGCCCAAGGGCCCGGACATGCGAAAAAATCAAAGTAACTGTATTTAACTTAATAACTGTAAAAGGATTGAAAAGATGATTGCCTTTGAGTAATGTACCTTGAGATGTTGTTTCAAATGTGAGCATTATATGCAAGATAATAGCTCCTTGCTTCTAGGTAACAGGACAGATGTGACACCAAGTCATATAGATTAGTAAGGACCAATTATAAAGGAGGATGTTAAGGACACTACATATGAGGTCTGTCTAGAAAAAAGTCCAATCATTGTTAATATAACGAGAACAGTTTGTGTGACATCCATGTAACCTGGCAGCCAAGGAGAGTGGACTGGAGTGCACATGCATGAAAAATGACAACTTCACTGTACCAGTCAGTGGGGGCGGTAGACGCCATTCAGTGAGCGTGTGCACTGTGTGGCCATCGTATTCACAATGACTGAGCAAGTAGAGCAACAAATATGCATCAGATTTTGAGTTAAGCTTGAACTTTCCTCCACAGAAACTATTTGGATGACTCAGAAGACCGCAGGTCTGGCAACTGGTGACTGGCAGCTTCGTGACAACATGCCTGCTCATGCATCACGTCTCTTGCAGAGTTTTATGGCAAAACATCAAATCACCCAGATGACTCAGTCCCACTACAGCCCAGGTTTGGCACCCTGAAACTTCTGGTTTTTCCCAAAATTAAAATCACCTTTGAAAAGGAAGAGATTTCAGACTCACGATGAGATTCAGGAAAATACAATGGGACAGCTGATGGCAAATGGGAGAACTACATGAAGTCCCAAGGTGCCTACTTTGAAGAGGACTGAGGCATCATTGTCCTGTGTACAGTGTTTCTTGTATCTTGTATCTTGTTCAATAGATGTCTCTAGTTTTCACAGTACATGGCTGGATACTTTCTGAACAGACTTTGTATTATCCTGAGGGAAATAGAAATATTTTGGAGACCCAACTAAATGCCATAGTGTACATCTGACCCCTCAGTCAGATCTAATATCTGACTATTTCAACAAGGAATAATCAGTGCTATAGAAGTTTCTAAAGTTTCTCTTTATATGTAACGTATAAAATCTAGTTCTTATGCTTGTACTATAGATGCAAAGGAGTTTGTGAGTGTAAGCTTAATGGCTTCTACATTAGGAAGGCAGGGCTTACATGTGAGAATTGCAAACACAAAGGGAAGTATTTGAAGGAATTTGCCAACAACAGCTGACAATGTCTACTCAATAGCAAAAACAGAAGTGAATTTTCAAGGCAAGACAAAAATTCACCTGGAAATATTGAATTTAAATTTTAGGAAGAATAGGCAGTAAGATATATTTAATAGGCTTTTTAGAGCTACAGTGCAATGTCTGAACTACAGGCTTAAAATAAGAATATAAATAATGTATAAATATTAAAACTAAGATCTAATAGATAAAACTGCCTAAGAATATGATGACATTTCTTTTTAAAAGACTGATAATGGAGCCTTGCAGAAAAGTTGCTCCAAAGGCAATTTAGCAGTTAGCAAGGATATTTTCAATGGAGAAAACAGAGCCCAAGTTCCACTGGAAAAATATAGGCAATAGTATTAGGCAGTAAGGAGTTCTGAAAGAAAGAAGAGATAAACTTTTACACCACCCATGATTGTCTGGGGAATTTTCTGACCCTTAGCACAATGTCAAGGAAAGGAGCTGGGTGTTAGCTGACTGGTCATTAGCTGGCCCACGGCTCTGTCAAGAGTTACAGCACAGGCAATTTAGAGCAGATTCAAAGTACTCACATCCAGGGTCCACGATGTTTAATGCTGTTAAGTGGTGTGAGTCCTGTGTTTTACAGAAGGTTTCTTTTCTTCAAGAGTCAGTTTTTTGGTGTGAATTACAGTAGTGTGTAAAAAAGCAACAACCCAGAATTGACTGAATGAACTGAGTTGGTTCGAAGAGGACACGGTGAACTCTACAAGATTGTGCTGCTTCTTGCTTCAGAGAAACAGCTTCAGAAAGCTAGTCTTGACTGACAGTGATCTTGAATATGGCTAATTAATAGATCCTTATTAGGATCTATTAATTAATGATGCTAGTTAGGAGCTCTCTACATTTACTCTAGTTGTTTCAACCCCTATCAGCTTATCTTTTTTTTTTAATCCTCACTTGAGAATATGTTAATTTTTAAAAGATTTAATAATTTTTAGAGAGAGGGGAAGGAAGGGATAAAAAGAGGGAGAGAAACATCGATTTGTGAGAAAAACATTGATTGGTTGTCTCTTGCACGCATCCCAACCAAGGCTGGAACTTACAACCCAGGCACGTGCCCTGACCGGGAATCAAACGAGAGACCTTTTACTTTGCGGGACAACACTCAACTAACTGAACCAAGCTGATCAGGGCTAAGTTTATTAATTTTTAGAGAGAAGGAAGAAAGAGGGAAAGAGAGAGAAAAATATTGATGTGCCAGAGAAACATCGATTGGTTGCCTCTCCTATGCACCCCAACTAGAGATTGAACCCACAACCTAGGTATGTGCCCTGACCAGGGATCAAACCAGAAACCTTTTGATGTACAGGATGATATTCCAACCAACTGTGCCATTGGCCAGGGCCTATTAGCTTTTCTTATCTGCTCATGTGATTCTTTCCTAGATGCCTTCTTGGCAACTGATACTTTTGTCACCTCCTGATGTGATTAACAGACCCACAAGTCACCTTTCCCTGGTAGCCAGCCCCAACAGTAGGAAGTAAGGATTCCAAAGGGCTGTATCTATAGAAAATATCATTGTCAACATAGCTGTGGCTATTTGATCCAACAGTGGATTTCAGAGCCAAACTTACCAATCAAAAGATAGGGAGCCTGAGAGTTAGCTGAGCTCAGTTCTATAAATGACAGGGAGAATCTGAACAAATATATTCACAGCCTCCTGCTTTTGAATTCCTGGATCTGCCTTCTCCCTTTCCTTCTTGTATTCTAATCTCTTTTTTGATTTTTGTGAGATGTTTCTATAGTCTCCTGACAAATTCTATGGTTTGACTTATGACAGTCAGAATTGATTCACACTGCTCCCAACAAGAGAATTTAATGAGTCATATTGCAATTGAGATGACTTGAAGTTAAAAAAAGACACATTCCTTGGAGGGCGCATGGTAGAATTAACATTCTCTGTTTTTGGGTGGGAGCTGGAGCCAGTGATTGTATACTGCTTCATCAGAACCCCTCATGACATCTATGTTTGAATCGTCTGTTTCATTGTCAGATCCCCCACTGGACTGTCAACTTCATGGAGAGATCAAACACTACTAATTTGCACACCAATGGATTCTATGCACTTAGCACAGGACCTGACATGCAGTAGTTGTGCCAATAGTGTTTACTGTGTGAAGGAGTTGATGATCTAGATAACTCGTCATCTTTACCATGGTACATTTGGCCAAATTGGATAAGTTTATTTTGTATTTTCACAGTATAACTGCTAATACTATTTTCTTTTCTATTTATTTTAGGGCTTCCACTTACATTGTCCTACAATTTTTTCTTCTACTAAAACCTAAGTCAATTCCTTCATTTTGTATAGCAAAATCCATTCTGAGCCCATATTATAAGCATAAGATCATGATTTTACTCAGAAATTGAGTTTCAAACATGAAAAATGAAGAAAATGAAATACAGACTGACAAAAGATAGAAAGTAATGTAACTTGCAAGGAACTACAAACACCTGGCCAAACAAATTATACTTTCTGGTCCACTCCTCCATGTGAGAAAGAGGGGGAAACCCTTCCCACATGAACCTCTCGGTCTGTGGAATATCAGTCATCTGTTGGTGGGCATCTAGCATAGCTAATCCAGTTTTCCAAGCGTTAGAATCAGTGACCTCACAGCCTGGGCTTGGTGGGGAGGTGGGGGGGAAGTGATTGTCTAGTGAGTGATCTGGGTTTGTATGAAAACAGCTGTGGAGTGGAGAAACTGGATCCTGCCTTGCTTATTCACAGAGTCTTTCTTCTTTCCTTCCAAGATATAACATGCCTAAACATAACCCAAGGGTAAGGTGTCTGAAGGTGGGTGCTGGTAAATGTTTTACAACTGGCTTTTTGGGGAAAACAAAACTTAAAAACACCCTTGTTATAGCATTTGTTGATTTCCATGGTGTGCATTGTTTTTGTCACAATCAATTTTCTGATACCGATGTGCTATCCATTAGCTCACAGGATCCCTGAGAATTTATCAACTGGCCATCATGAAGTGGTGTCAGCAGTCAAGTCCAGTGCACCACTGGCTCTCCTCCTGGAGGGTGTGTCTCACATCACTGAACCCATCATGGGGTTTGGTTTCATCTGTTACACTGACACATGTATATTCATATTCATTTACCAAACTAACATTTATGAAGTGCCTCTGGACAGAAATAAGAGATAAAAAGATTAACCTTATCCTCTGAGGGTTAGTAGTCTGACAGAGACAAGATTCTTAACAAGTACACGTCATGTTAGGGATATGTACAGGCTATATGGGACCACAAACAGACAAGTAGTTAAATCTATCTGAGGCAGCCAAGGAACATAATGTGAACTATTTTAGTCATTAAATGAATGTGCTTTTAGCAATGACTATGCACCAGGAACTGCCAAGTATTTGATAATACAAAAATCAAATAAGATATTTCTATAGAGGGCTTCACACTATAATAGGAAAGACAGAGTGTAAATGATCATGATCTAGTGTAAGTACAATTATAGGAGTAGATATTAGAAACAGTGTAGAAACACTGCTAGCATAAAAAAGCATAAAATTCACACTGCCTAGCGTAGCTGCCAGACCTCCAGTCACAGGGCCCCGTCCTGTCTCTCCAGACTCCCATCTGCCTCACCACGCAGCCTGTGCTCCAATGTAACTGAGCATCTTGAAATTCCTCTAAGATGTCTGCCAGTCCCCTGCCATGTCCTGCCACTGTAACCTGGGCTTTCCTCTTATGGAACCAAGTGGTACCGAATATCTATCTCCACATAATTTTTTGAAGGGAAGCATACTAGAGTAGTCTTTGTCTATCTTTCTGTCAGATTTTCTCCTTTTATTTTTGCTTTTTAGCAAATTTCACATTAATTTATGTAAGTTTCACATAATAATGTGATAAAATTTACCATTTTATCTGTTCAACAATCCTTTTCCACCCCAAACCACCTGAGGTGATCTTACTTCCTCTGGAGCACATCTCTAAATGCTGCTTGATGCTGCACGTTGTGTAGGTAGTAAACTCAGTTTTTTATTTATAAATAGTATTTTTATTTTTCCCTTATCCTTAAGAGGTTTTGCTAAACATGCAATTCTAAGTTCAGAGCTATTTTTTTTCTCAATAGTAATCTCTTCTAGATTTCATTGTTGCTGTTGAAAATTTTGTTGTAACCTTACTGTTGTTATTCCTTTGCAATTTTGAATAGGAAGAATAGCAATGTGTGTATAATCCATTCCTCTCTCCACATGGATCCCAGAAGCAAGCTTCACCCTGAGCAGAACTCCTTGCAAATGTTGACTGGTAGAATTTACTAAGAAATACATGAGGATCATGCAGGGGTTGCATGTACTGATTACGGAGCTAAGGATGCTTTCAGCATGGCAACTTTTCCATCCAGATTGGTCACAGTAAACAGTCTGCAGTTGGCATACTGAAGAATGGAAGGAATGTACAGTAACTTTCCTGTGCTAACTTGGCCCATGGTCACCTCTCAACACCCTCAAACTAAGTACATACTGGTGAGGCAAAGGGATTCTGGAAATGGGATCTGACAGTTTGGGGCGTCCTGAAGTTACAGACATCTCAGTGTTTTGCGTGAGTCTTTGCAATTTGAGTCTTTGTAATCATGAGCAAGTGTCTGTTCTTTCCTCTTTGGCTAATTGTTAAGAAATTTTTGTCTTTGGTGTTGTGTAGATTCACCGTGACTTGTCTCCGTATGAATTTGTTTTTATAAATTGCAATACATCTTTAAGTGTAGAGGGTTTCCCTGAGAAGAATAACAGGGAACAAGGCATCATGAGCCACTGTGAACCAGGGAAGAGAGCAGACAGCTGCATAGCACACAGTGGTTAAGAGCTCTGGTTCTGAAGCCATGTAACGTGAGCTACAGTCTTGGAGACTCATCAACAAAGGACCTTAAACTTCCGGCTGACATTTGTGAAAGTTAATAAAGAATAATATTTCAGTTAAGTTTCAAAGTAGGTGCCAGTTACCCTTTGTTTGTATCTTGCTATCTTCCACCTAGACAAAAACAGTTGATGACAACTTTAAAGACAGATGGCACAGATGCATTTTTTCCTACAAAAATGGCTTTTTTCCAGTTATATTTTCTTTCCTGAAATTCAGTTTTTGAAGATATCAGAGGAAGCATTTCTAAAATATAAATGATGACTGCAGTAGGGAAAAAAAGTACCTTGTGTTTCATCATATTGATTTCTAAACTCAACTGTGTTCTAGTTGCATATTTGCCTAAATCTGATATAGCCATGAAGACAAGAGGCATTTGAGGTCAAAATCAGCCTTACTTGTCTGATGTGTCAGTCAGTGGCTGCCTATGCAACATTCTTTCAGGGATAACAGGAAGGCTGCCTGTCACTCAGAACAATTCACCTACCTATAGACTGACTCCTCATGCCTTTACAGAGGAAGATTTTCATTTTTTCTAAGAAGAGACTTTTAAATGTTGCCAGAGAAAATGGGCTCTTGAGATGTCACAAGAAAAGAATTCTGGGACACAAGCTTGGGGGAAGTTTAAGTGTAGTGGCAAGATATATTGGGTTGGAAAGAAATAATACACCCTCAGGCATGTAGAAAGCAGGAAGGCTCTAGGAGCAGCTGCTCTGAGGTCCCTACTAATACTCCATATATTTGCTTGGTTTCAGGAACAAGTAGTTTATCTTTCAAATTACTCAACCTATTTCCTGATTCTTGCTGGGGCTGTGCTGGGCACTTCCCTGGATTTTCTGGGGGCTTTGTGGCCTTATCCTATACCATCCTTTTCCCAGATTTTCTCAGGGTAGTCTCCTCCCCTTTATGGTTGCCATTTTGGCTTCTTCTGCATATGAGCCCAGTAAAGGAATTTCCCCCTCACTGTTCCACACCTCCCTGCCCCCAGGCTGGAAAGCCAGTATTTCCTGACTGCTTGGGAATTAATATCCCTTTGGCAAAGAATATCCCTCTGTCCCCTGGGGTATCTGTGAAGCTGCTCCTTCATATTTAATCAGACTTAATTAGATGTTTGGCTCCCTCCTCTTTCCTAATACCTGACTCGTCAGCTACACTAACAAAAACAAGATATTCTGTGGAACATAAGGAGTTGCTTTAAAATTACATCAAGGTATAAGTGACTGAGGTTGACTGACTCATGCCAGTAGAAAACTCACTTTTGATCTAATGGTATAATTTGGTCACATACCACAATTCTGCCCAGGGAAAGTTTGCACAGTATAATTTTCTGTGAAACAGCAACAAACATTCTGGATTACTGATTTACTTATTTAAATAACTTACTGAAATACATTATCAGCAAATGCAGTTTCAGATTTTTCCTACCACCCATAACAATATAATTTATGTATTGAGTAAAATTTAAATTTCAATGCCCAAACCTTCAAATTTTAAAAAGAAAAAAAAATTCATTCTAAAAAATATAGTCTCTGATCTTTAATAAATATCATTTTTTAGATATAAAGGACTTCATGCTATTGTAGAGAGATAAAATGTTATACGAGAAGGAATCTAAAATAGATTTACTTTTAGATTCTATGTCTATTGTGGCAAACGGAAGTAGCATTTGGCACTAAAACAACACAGCTTTCAAGCAGATTCCATATGGAACTCTGAATAGTCAGTGTCCTTTAGGACAAAGAAACAAAAGGGCCATCAAATGGGCAATCAGTTTTGCAACTGTCTAAGTACCTGTGTGACAAGACAAACCCAGTATATGTTATATGAGCAACACCTGTACTTTAAGTGTTACAGATTGCAAACATGAGTTCCTGCTCTGAAAATTGTAGTAAAAATACCCCAGAAGGAAATTACAGAAATGAGACAAGTATGACCAGGTACTGCTGGTACAAGTGTAAATCCATCTAACATTTTCAGAAATAAGTTGAAAACAAATACCGAATGCTCTTAAAACCTATTCATGACCATTTGGCTCTTCTAGCAATTATCTAAGGAATTTATCAGAGACTTTAAAAAAGATTTTATATGGATGTTTTTCAGAGTACTCTTGGGGTGTGGGGAGGAGATGGGACACCTGTAATAGCATAATCAATAAAATATATTAAAAAAAGAGCAAAAGTTAATTCTACAACAAAGGAATGGTTAAATAAATCATACCATTTCCACATTATGAAATATTGTGAAGTCAATAATGTTATGAAAACTATTAATACCAAAGTTTTATAATTTAATGTTAAACTTTTAAAAATGGGTAAAAATTTATATATGTGCCATCAATATTTGTAATAAATAAATAAAATGATGGCATTTCAGTTCTTTATATTTTATACTGCCAGACAACAATGGCTACTACCACATATTGATGGGTTCATCTTAATCCTGTTCATTTAGGTCACTAGAGCAAATCTACTTCAGCTTCTTCACCTTTCACATATTTGAATTTGAATAGGAAGAACTACCACATGATCTGTATACTCACCTGCAACCCTAACAAAATGTTGTAATTTCTCTAAGTTAAAGAACAAACTGATAGTAACCAGAGGGGAAAGTGGGTAGGGGAATAATGGGAGAAAGAGAGGAAAGGGTCATCAAGGAACACTACAAAGGACCCACGGACAAAACTGAAGGGGAAAGGATTGAGGGTGGGAGATGGGGGTGGGTGGGGCAGGGGAAAGTGGGGGCAGGAAAATGGATACAAATGTCCTTGAACAATTTTAAAAAAGAAAAGACTCCTGGTCCTATCAACCATTTTCTATGGGACATTTTCTATTTATTTATTTGACATGTTGTTAAATATAATGCTTTTTATCTGCTGGTCACTGTTCTGTGTGCTTTACAATGGTGAGGTAAAGTAACCTGCAGAGTATTTTCTGAACTGGGTAATCTAGAGGTCTGCATTTTGAGGACAGGGCAGAAAAGAGAAGGCATTGGGACCATTCCAGGTGGGCAGATGACACTGAGTCCTGCCCTCTCAGCCCTGCACAAAACTGTGATCTGTGAAGGGCCATGCCTTCTGTAAAATGATAAGTAGGGCAAAATCTATACAACCAGAAAATGTATCTGTTTTAACTTGAGCTAGGAGTGAGATAAAGTCTTCCTTGGGAATTTATAAACAGGCATAATTTGGGCAGTCTTGGGGATTAAACCTGAACCACCTGGGTGGTGTCAGAAGTGCCAAGTTGAGAAATATACATGCAATGGCCCTCATTGGCATAACCCTGGTATCTGGCAAAACACTTGCTCTAAAGGGCAGAAGATTAATACAAGCTCTCAGAAGTCCAAAAGTCAAGCAGATAAAGTCAGGCCAAACATGACCTCACACCTCACAAATTACAAATGTAAACCAGAAATTTTTCAAACCAAAGCAAACTAATCTCATCCTATAATTACCTATAGGGATAAGCTGTTATTTTAAAGTGTGAATAAATAAAAACATTTCAGAACAGCAATAGGGTCATTCTCCTTCAACAAACCCTTAACAAAGGAAATTCCAAACTATATGTCAGAAAAAACAAAAATGGTCTCAGAAAAAATGATTCCAGATAAAAGAATGATCAAAAATTGATAAAAAAAAATTAAAAAGGTAGATAAGTCTTTCTTAAAAGACTGTATAAAATAGCAATATCATGTCAAATTCAGGGAGCAAGAAAATAAGATATAACAAAAATAGTGGATAATTACACAATAATATTTAATTAGAGTTATATATACATTATAATTTACAAAGAAAAAGCTAAGAAAAATAGAATTTATAATTACCAAGTCAGTGAAGAAAAAATAGCAGAAATTTTTAAAAAGTACAGTAATCCAAAAGAAATTCAGAGAGGAGAAAATTTTTTTTTTCTTTTTTCTGCTCTGCTTGCAATCCTGAGAAAGAAAAGCAAAGTTGGAGAAATTGCACTACCTAATATGAAACAATACTATAAGGCCATGGTAATCAAAACAGCATGGTACTGGCATAAAAACAGACAGAGATCAATGAAACACAATACAGAGCCCAGAAATAAACCCACATCTTTATAGTCAATTAATATTCAACCAAGGAAACAAGCAAATACAATGGGCTTAAGATAGTTTATTCAATAAATGGTGTTGGGAAAATTAGACAGGTACATGCAGAAAAGTGAAACTAGACCACCTTCTTATACCACACACAAGAATAAATTCAAAGTGGATCAAAGACTTAAATGTTAGACTTGAAACCATAAAAATCATAGAAGAAAACAGAGAACAAAATGTACATTCCTTGTAGCAATATTTTTTGGATATACCTCCCCAGGCAAGAGAAATAAAAAAAAAATAAACAAATGGGACTACATCAAATAAAAGGTTTTTTCACAACACAGGAAACCATCAACAAAATAAAAAGACAACCCAACAGAATGGAACAACATATTTGCCAATACATGTGATACAGGGTTAATATCCAAAATTTATAAAGAAATTACAAAGCTCAATACCAAAAAAAACCCAAATGACCCAATTAAAAGTTGGGAAAGGACCTGAAGAAGAGACTCTTCTCCAAAGAAAACATAAAGATGGCCAAGACACTTATGAAAAGATGCTCAATGTCACTAATTTTCAGGGAAATGCAAATTAAAATCATAATGAGTTATCATTCCACACCTGTCAGAATGGCTATCATCAATAAATCAACAAACAGCAAGTGCTGGTGAGGGTGTGTAGAAACGGGAACCCTTTTGCACTGCTGGTGGGAATGCAGATTGGAGCAGCCACTGTGGAAAGCAGTATGGCGATATCTCAAAAAGTTAAAAATGGATCTGCCTTTTGACCTGGTGATCCCACTTCTGGGAATATATCCAAAGGAACCCAAAACACTAGTTACAAAGAACATAAGCACCCCTGTGTTCATTGCAGCATCATTTACAGTCACCAAGATATGGAAACCATCCTAGTTCCCATCAGTAGAGGAGTGAATAAAACAACAATGGGACATTTATACAAGAGAATACTTCTTGGCCATAAAAAGGATCTTACCCTTTGCAACAGCATGGATGGACCTGGAGAACATTATGCTAAGTGAAATAAGCCAGTCAGAAATAAGCCAGTCAATCAAATACTATATGATTCACTCATATATGGAATCTAATGAACAAAAGGAACAAGTAAAATGGGAATGGACTCATAGATGGAGAGCAGGATGACCGCTAGTTGGGGGGGGGTGCGGAGTTAAGGGGTGGAGGGATTGAGCAAAAAGGAAAGAGGGCTCATGGACATCGACAACAGTGTGGTGGTTGCTGAAGGGAGAGGGGACTATGAGGGGGCTAAATATAATGGAAAATAATACAATAAAGAGTTTAAAATTTTTTTAAAAAATTAAGTCTATTAATAGAGTTCACTACATTAATAATACATTGAAGGAAAAATTTATTGGATCACCTCATTAAATGAAGAAAAAGCATTAATAAAATTCAGTATTTACTATTATAGAAATTCATAGCAAATTAAAAATAGAAGAAAACTTTACCAATAAATGGAATCTGTCAGAAAATTACCATGTCTGATGGTGAAATGTCAGGTTCATTCTCATTACAATCAGGATTCAGACAATAGGACTTACTAAATCATCAACATATTGAATATCATAAGGAAACCGATAGCAGTGCACTTAGACAAGTAAAATAAATAAAGATATAATGATTTATGGCACTGGGTGGCTACTTGAAATAT